>CABFOW010000563.1:130768-175699 GCA_902141385.1 Timema californicum
GGAATCCGAACCACGGTGGAGGCCTGGCATTCCCCACATTCACAAGATGTCTTGTCAGAGGTGAAGGAAGGGTTTGGTGATCAGATAAATCTGTGCCGGGACCGAGGATTGAACCCCGGCCGCCAGCACAGAAGTCTGACACCTTACCCCTAGACCGCCAGGTCACCGACAAGCTTATGTACCAATTACGCTAATGGGTTAGGAATTGGAAATGTTGAATTTAGAGGAAGTGAACCCACATTTGTGTGCAGGGAGTGGAAAACTATTTAGGAAAAACCACCCCCAGTTCACCCGACCTCGATCTTCCCGTCCTCGACAGTCTAGATCAACATGAAACTAGCGCGTTAGATAACTACGCCACCGAATCGGGTTCCTAATATCAAAATTTTGTGTGAAACCCTCTTTTATATAACTTCAAGAGACACCCGATGTTAAACAAAACCCAGAAATAAAGGAGATGGCGGCCCAAATGACTATTTCTCAGCGAATTACCACTAAGCACGCCTATATACCATGCAATACCAACCTCAACATATCACGGGTGTATTCCCTGGTTGTTCGATGCGGGCATTACTGACTGCACTGCGACATTCGTCGAAGAAAGCCGAGATACCTCGGGTATAAAGCGATTAACGAACGTCATTGTTGTGAAAAACTTTAGTCTTCATTTTGATCTTCATATTAAAACTTCTTCGCTTCACATATAAATTTTATTTACATTTTGTATGCGTACACCATTTTACAATTATTATAGTTCTAATTATTTATCTATTTATACAATGTTACTTTTCTAGATTCGCAGTAACACTAAAATTATAAGCTTTTAATACTCTATACTCCTTACGATAATCTCGCTACACGCTAAATTAGCGGTGACATTAGTTAGCAAACACAATTAGTTTAGTATCTTCAAGTTCTCCTTTCCCACAGATTGCACTGTAGAGATATTTGATTTTTGTGACTGAGACCTGCTACACTATACAGGGTGGGTGTAATTCTATGATTGCGTGATTGTTTAGTCGCTTAACAAGCGAATACATTCTTCACAAACGTATCTAACTTTTCTAGTAATTAATGACCCAGTTTAAAACAAACTAGAAGTACTTACCTACCTTTTTCGCAACCTCAAAAAGTAGACAGTTTATGTAAATGAGTTCTACCACACAATGCCATTTTTTTAAATCCCTTTGGAGTAATTTAAGTTAACTTAGTACATCTAGGGGCAAATTAAAACTATTGTAAAAATTGAATGTCACTGAGTTATAGTGTAAGGATATGTATTCGTGAAAGTTTTGTTTGTATTATTCTAGTATGTGGTATAAAAAGACTTGCACTCATGCTGTGTCCTGAGGCAGGGTGTCCAGCAACCTGGAAAATAGGGAAAAGTCGGGGAATTTTATCAAATTTCTGGAATTTTTGCATATTCACTAAAATAATAGTCCTAAGTTATTTTCATTTACAATAACCAACTGTCAAAATAACCTTTTTCTTCCAGTTAATACTCATTGCGAATTTATTTTAGTACATTTGTCCATCTTGAGTATACTAATCTCAATTCTACAATTCACAATGGGTTTTACACACCCCTTTATTGCGTGTCTTTAGCCAAAGTTGATTCATTAGTCCGTTTATGGCGATCTTTTAATGTATAAACATAATCTAACTGAAATCTAACTTAGATCTCACGACCCAATAGCCCATTGCTTTAGGCTAACATCATTTAACCCCTTCATATAGTGTTACAATTTCAAAATGTGTGTGTGTAAAAATACCACATTAAGTTGAGATTTTAATAAGATAATGTTTATAATATAGTGACCGGAAAAGTTGTAAATTGTACTGGAAAACCTGGAAAAGTCAGGTAATTTTAAAATATAGTTTGGCTGGACACCCTGTGAGGAGTGAACAGACCGGAGAACGATGTTTGTGACAATCTTGCACTCAAGCCTTCATGTAAGTGTGAGAAGAGAACTGGGATCACTGCTATCGCTTTGTTGTAACTCACATGATGATAGGCTTTCGGGCGTCAGTGTGCTTAAAAAAAGTCGGACTAAAGTGTTAACTCTAAAACTTGAAATATCACAAACACGTTAGTTTAATTTAAGTGCAGCAGTTTGAATGCTTTTTTTAAACAGGTCAAAGGAGAAATTCCCCATGGAAAATGTATCATTTAATATTTCTAAGTGCAGTATTAAATCACCTAACTATAGTATCTTTACTCCCCACTTGTTCCCTTTCATTACATACATTTGATGAAAACATGTTAAAGTTAATGTATATTAAAAAAAAAAAGACTGTATGTAAAAGTCATAAATAAAAACATAATTAAATGGAATAATTTGTGATAAAGGAATCAATTATATTTAAATTAGTTATCAGATTAAAATAAGAATACAGGAAATTTAAATTATAATAAACAGCCAGGTCCCTGATCCTTTGATTTTTAAAGATTAAGATTGGTGATTGTGGGGTTAGAGGGGGATGGCATATCCTAAATAAAACTTAAAGATTTAAAACTCAAAAAGGTAAATGTATGTCATGGTAGACTTTGAGGATCCTTGTAGGACCTATATACCACAATGAAAAATAAAACACATTTTTATAAAATATAAAAGTTTAAATTTCCAAGCTAACATAACCACATAATCATAAAACTTGGAAAGTTTGGAATTTAAAAATAGGGGGCTGGGAAATGATTGGTGGCTCAACATTTCTTAAACTAATAAGAAAAAAACCTTCTCGATAGCTTATAACGGAAAATTATAATTTTGCATAGGTAGACGAAAACATCTAAATATAAACGAATACAAAAACTAAATATTATCCTAAAGAGGATCCATTATCTTTGCGATTACGAAGCTAAAAATCAAAGACTACATTAGCACCTATCTAGGAGCTACATAACAATAGTTAAAATATACAAATTATGTTGACGCCTCGGTAAACCGTAAAGCTGTTAGGGAAACCATGAAGCTGCAGGTGAGTTGCGGCAGCACGAGGTGTATAGCTCTAAAGAGGCAGTTGAATTGTGAGCCAAGTACAAATGGCGGCCCGGGCTGTTAACCTAACCTAACCTAACCTAACAAACCTTCAAACTTTTGCCAAAAACCGTTGAATGACAAAAACTGTGGAAGTTTGTATATTACGAGTGATGTCGACATGAGACGATGATAGTTTCTACCTGAAATTTAAGACAGTATAATATAAAGCACACTGCTAATTAGGTGGACGCAACTCATTCCTCTCTCTCAAGTGAGTGGGCCACAACTCACCTACACAGAACCATGATGCTCATAATTCAATATATTTCTTCAACCGAGTATATAATTTCATTTATGCTCTTTGGTGGACTGTGATCTTTCTTTTCCAACATGTTTCTGTGCCACTTATCTTATGAACTGATCATATATTGCGTTGTTTATGGATTGAGTTCGTTGGTGCACAGAGTTTGTGGAGTAGATAATATTTTATTGTGAAGATATGATTTATTTTAATTTATTAATTGCCATTGTTAGTTTGTGATTGCCATTGTTTTCTCAGGATTGTACAAGGAGGAGCTTTCAAAAAATTGGCAGCCGGATGTTGAACGTCCTAATTTGATATGCTTTTGATGCGGCTTACCCGAATGAAAAATGGGTTAAACTTCTAGTATTTTTTATAAAATGTATAACACAATAATGAAGAATTTACTTTAGAGTTAAAAGATATATAACTGGTGGTATATTACTTTTATATGAGATACTTGTTAAGGTGAAGTTAAAACCATGTACATCCAACATAAAAAAGTACGACATAAAGTTACACCCACAGTCCTACAGAGGAAATATATAAGTTTTTCACAACAATTATGTCCTTTGAGAAACATAAAAGGGATTTAGTCAAACCATTTCTCGCGAACAATGCCTACTATTATGATGAGTTATTTAAAAAAATTGTGTATTTCTAAAGCGTAAAAAGATAGAGGTTAGGCTCAAAAAGATATAAATGATGTTACAACACAACCTAAGGTTTCTCTACTGTATCTAAAGATTAATTGAATTCGTTGGCGGTATTTGTTGTATCCGCACTACTACAAGTACAGAAAAAACCTTCCAAAGATTAAAAATCATCTCTTGGCAAGAAGGTACCTAAAGGATGAATCTATTCATCAAAACTGTTTGATATCAGCGCTCCTATATTAACGTGGCCTCCCATATTAGCACACTGATTTGCAATAAGTACGCAATTTGTTTATATTATGCCATTTAGTAGATCTGGATAAACTAGCCATGGAAATTTGAAATTATAATGAATATGAAAGAATAAATTTCGTTTTCCAAATGTTGGAAATGTATAACCTTCAATAGGACACCTTTATTCAGTTTAAAAAAAAAATCATTTAAAATTTAGCTTAAATTAACAAAGAGCCTGTCCATTACATGTCCACGCTCTAATTTAATTGCTGCTGTTACTGTTGAGAATAGCATTGACGTATCTTTCACAAAATTATAATCGCTGTCTTTGGCATTTAAAATGTTTTCAATGTCAAGTCGGCTGCTTGCTTCGTCACTATCGGTTTCTAAAACATCGGCAGTTTTTTGTTTTCTTTTATGTGTGGCTGTGTGAAGGTCCAATGCACGAAAGTAGATTTAAAATGATTTGTTAGCTTACTGGGATACATATTGTTTTACAAACAGAATATAGCACACGGGATAAGAATACCAATTAAAACTATACAAAACTAACACTAGTCTACACTTCACACTGAACTAACGAAACTAAAATAACATTTGCACATCAAGCAGGTAGGCTGCTCTCAAACTGTCGTTTATATAAATCTTCTAGAACACTAAAGAAGTTGGGGGTTGAGACCTGGACCATATTGAAAGAGAGAACACACATTTCTCTATGCCTTATCTCTTTCCTTATCTCTTTCCTTCCTCGCGTTTATCTCTTTCCTTCCTCGCGTTTATCTCTATTGTTGTTATTATTATGATTTATTTGCTAACTCATTTGCTACGTGTACTCGTAACTAGCATTCAAAAGTTTCAAGTTGAAAGGATTTGCTGTTTCTTCTCGAACACCTGCATTCACCATTGGCTGCACATTCACTAATATGTCCATAAAAGTCTGCCCATTGTGTTTGACTAATGTGCAGAATCTTAGAATATGTTTAAAAATATACTAAAACGTCATTTTCTATGATACAGTATTCATTCATAGTTCACAGCGTTAATTTATCAAACAATTTTCTACTGGATGTGTATGTCTACAGCGGGTTCAAAATAACATGAATTACAATACACAACTTTTTCAATAACATTGATATAATTCAAACTTAAAATATATTATGGTAAAACGTATGCACTTTATATTACAGCCAACACGTTGCACAACCCATTCATTACATTAGGTACGTTTCGGATGTGTAAAATGCCCCACACCTTAGCTCAGTTGGTATCATGTCTGTCTGCTGAGCTAAGGGTCCTGGGTTCGATTCCCGGCACGGCCGAAAAATTTATCATTGGTGAAATGTGAGGTTCCCCTTTCACAATGATGAATTGTCGGTCGGAGGTTGGATGTTGTGTCTGTTATTGATTTAAATTAGTTTATAAGGCGTGTGCTGGTTTAATCAGTAGGTTCAGAAAGTGCACGTCAAATACCGCAAGTAATTTAAATTAAATTAAATATGAAAATATTCGGCTTGTCTCGAGCAGATAATATCTGGCAACTACCCGCTTCATATAGTTAGTACTGCGGCCGAAGAATGTAATGCTCTATAATTAAACCTTTTTTTTAAAATACATCATGACACTATCTGTCATTTGTGACTATCATTGAGCAACAGCATCCATAGAACATACAAGTTGTGGGTTTACTATATCCGGATCCTGAAAAAATATTACATTCTAAAAATGATAACTGGTGAGAGGGGAATTATATTTTCTTTATTTAATTATTTTTCATTTTATTAATTTATATATTTTTAAAGATTAGTGTAAATATCACATACATTGAATAAAAATAAGTTAGGTAACTTAAACATGATTTTTTAGATGGGTAACTTTAATCTAATATTAGATAAATTAAATAAGGATCAATAATGGTTCTACTTATATTCATCCCACTTACATTGGTAACCTCTATCGATCAGAATTATGCCGTGTTCTGGACATCAACCAGAAATAAACAAAATTTTAGGGAAAAGTTAAAAAAAATCATTAATATAATGAACTGGGAAGAAGAGTACGCAATCTTGATAGTCAAAAAAGTACGACCCGTTTCGGTGACCGCATGGTCTAAGGTGTCACTCTCGCAATAGATTATACTGTTGATGACTGGGATATCGGGGTTTGAATCCCTGCTGGGTGTGCTGTGTTATTTTCCACTCTCCCTTCACGCAAGTGCTGGTACATTTCCTCTAAATTCAACATTCTCTAACATATTAGCATAATACATATGCAAATAACTTAAACGGATATTAAGACTTGGTGCTAAAGAAAAAGAGTATAAAGAATTGCAGTTGTACTCTTTCAAGGCGGTTGGTAATTCTATTTATAGTCTTTGAAAAATGTAAAATGACACTCATGGCTTATAACATTTATTTTCTGAATAACATCAATTTATAGCTAGCTGATTCTGATTTGGTTGTCGTATACCCAATTGGATATAAAAGAGGTTTGTGATGCTAAAATAAAAGCTATATTTTTCATATCAGACACATCAAGAATATATTTGTTTTAAATAATTTAATACATTTGGGTTGTTAGGTGGTTAAAAAAAGGGTTCATAGGATGATACAAGATTAGTTATCACTTTTCTATCAGCTACACGCTTCACTTTGAATCAGCTGTTCACATGTGGCGTCACATTGCCGGACAGTGACTCACCCAACATCTCTCTCTCTCTTTTACACACTTTCTCAGTAGTGATAGACTCGTTAGATGACGTCACGCCACGTGCCACACCGGTCCGGCAATTCCAACCAACAATAAAGTAGGAAGGGCACGACTATATGACAGCTACAAAAGTTATATAAACAAGCTTTACATATATTTGGGTGAATGTAACTATGTAAAAATACATTATATTAACGTTTTTAACGTAGAAAAACTGCCCTTAATCTATATGAATACATCCTCAAAAATAACTTTTATAGCCACTCATGTTCACAGATTTACTGGGGGAAAACCCACGCTCCCACCCCCCTCCCCGTTTATTACATGGTTACGCCAAACACCCGTTTTTATTATTAAGGTTGAATTTATAGAAATTGTATCGTCATATGCTTGGAAAGAGAGTATAAAACTATTTAGGAAAACAACCGTCCACTGCACCTGACCAGGATTTGAGCAGCGATCTCCCCATCGCTGGCATTCCAGTCCGTTGATATAATGGTGCCTTTAATCATCCTTTCACAGACGTGGACCTCTGTTCTTTATTTTGAAGATGTGAGCTGGACAATTTCCGCTCTGAAGGCTTATTGTTTTTTCCCTCCCCCCGGAAAATGGTTCGACTATTTAAAAGAAACGAATGAAATCGAGATATCCCAAGCTATAATTTTCCCCCTTCATTTTAATTTCTTCTAAGGACGTTAACACCACGAACATTAGCAACTAATTACAACACAGCTATTCCACAACATCAGGTCTACTGTAAACTTGACATATTAAAAGTACATTTTTATTTGAACCTTTAAGAAAACACCTCCTTCCGCTGTGATTCAATGAACTTAAATGTTTACAGTAAAGCATTTTGAAAATATTCATCTCCATCCTCCACGGTCCAGTAGGAAGGAAGTTGTTTTGTAGTAGTAATGGTAGAGATAAACTTTTCGAAAATAAAATGTTTCTTTAGGTTAGCAATGCTGATATTATTTTACTATATTATTAGTGCTAAGACATATAACATCTTTTGAAATTGACAGATGCAGATCACATGATTTGGCATTTGATTATATGAAAGTAGTTAAGTCCCTTTTGTAACTAGGCTATTGCCATTTCTATATAACACACGCCTACTGACTGAACATATTCAAGCTAAGATCATTTACTGTCGGCAAACACAAACGGACATAAATAAGGCAGGTCTTACTCTTCAAACCATTAAAAAAAACGGGAAAATTGCTGAAAAATGACGAGGTAAAGCCAACCCTTCAAAATCAGTGGCAACAGTCATAGTTGGAGGGGTAAAAAACCAAATTATAATATTAACACTAATAAATACAGATACGCCACCTAAACCGCTATTAAATACATGACCAAAAATAAATATAGAATAAACACGCATACACAAAAATAAAATGAAGCAACGAGGCATTTTCACCAACTACACTAAAATAAAGATTACTCTATAGAAGCAGTTCTATACAACCAATACTAACTTACGACTGAGTAGCGTGGAGTTACAACGCAAAGACTAATCAACCAACAACAAACAAAATAACAAGAACATACAGATGAACTAAAGTTACATGACCAACAGTTGTACACCTGAAAAAATATTTCCATACAGAAATATATAACTCTTCGAAAATAAAGAAATCCACCAATATGATGTGATTGACCCAAAGACGTAAGTTACATGAGCTCAAAATAACGTAAATAGAAGAGCGACAATCCTTAATACAATACAAACTCTTAAATACTATAATACCACCACCAGATCCCCCTCCGATAAAAAAAAATACAAACTAATAAATTGTTTTAATCCTTCAAAAGGTGTAAATTTACAAATATTGTTATTTTTTTTACAGGAAATTATAATATGTACCAATGAATCACGTTATTTGAAATACATCACTTGAATAAAATAAGGGTTCACGACTGTGAGTTTTAGTTGTGAGAACAAATCAAGAAATTCTCATCATTCTTGGATTTCCGATTCTTCTATTCATGTTGCGAGACAAGTCAACAGCCAAAATGTTTTCAACTTAAAAACCTAAGCGTGAAGGGAAGGGGCCCAGAGGAGAATGCTGCTCCCAAAATAGAACATTCTCTCCAGGCGGCTGTGTTTGGAATGTGGTTCACGTTTCCACGAGTCGTTTTTACAGACACAAAGGCTTTATTCAACTGAATATTAAAAGATTTTTTTAAATTTGTCTCTGTGAGATAATTCGGCTCTTGATGTAATTACTGCCAACTATTATGTCACTCGGGCAGGTGGTCACCCTCCCTAACAATAGGCTGGATTGTCCAAATATAGGTTCGATTCTCGACTAGGTGTGTTGGGAGGGGTTTACAAAATGTGATCCATCCCTTTGGTTTTCCTGTTTCCTCTCCGTAACCATTACCTACCTTTTTAAATAAGTCGTTAATAACGCTAGTGCTAAACGTACATATAAAAATAGCATTCATATTCGGCTTCAAAATGTGGGTTGTTTGACCACCTCTGCTTTAAAATTATTACCTTCCCTAAAATTGTCGTTAAAAATGACATGTCTCGATAATTTGTAGAACAAATTCCGTGATTACCCCTTTCCAGCGATCTTCTTAGTGTTGTTTCAATCAAGCTAATCTCACTGGCTCCTACAGATGATCTCTTGCGTTGATTACACTACAGGCGGCGCTCTTAATCATCTCATTGAGAAAATGTAAGTACCCCTCATCCCCTCCAACAGTTGTGGTAATTGTTAAAATGAGGATACGTTAACTATAAAAGTTGGTCGCAGATCAGAACATGCTGGAAGGAATTTCAAAGCGAGCACTTTTGTTTAAAAAAATATTTTTTTTAAGAACTAAGAATCTTCCTTTTTAAGAGAGATAAATTTTATCACAGCGTAGAAGCACTGCAGATTTAATTGTTATTTATTGCTATTGGTTTGATATTCGAATGTTTTTTAAATTGATTTGTAAATATGTTTGGCTATGAATATGAGTAATCTTATTATAAAGTGTAGTGAGTTTATTATCTCATAGTCTAGAAATATATTATTATTATTATTCAATCTGTGGGAGGTTGAGTTAGTTTACTGACCTACTCTCCTGAACTATTTTTTGTTAGTTCGTATCTCTCCAATCCCAAAGCGTAATGGAAGTGACATTGTCCTCTCCAGTCTGTTTCCTCCTTGGTTTGGACGCATATGACCTGCGATGGCCGGTAAATTCTTGTGTGCGGCTGTCAGTTAATAAAGTGCAAGCAGGCGTTCACCCGCCGCTGGTTTTCTAGGTCCATTGTCACGAATGCTTGACGCGCTCGGCCGATGAAAAGCGATAGAACCGCGGCGGTACTTTAAAGTTTCCAAAAAAGCGACGTTCCTTTTCTCAAATTCTTATATAGATCCAGTACTCAACTTCATACAATAATTTCATTTTAAAATTGAAGTACTAGCTGTTTCATCAAATAGAAAGCCCTAGTCAGTTGCGCAGTGGTGGTGGAACCTTATTTGTGTCAAGCAAAAAAGAGCTACCTTCACCACGAAATGTTTGAAAATTGGTGGTCTCTGAAAGCTGTTTGAGTTGGTCCTCCTCCCTAATTTTTCGAAAATTATTTTAATTTTATAAGCTATTTGGAGTGATCCTTCCTCAACAAATTTTTGAAAATCGATGCCAATAGAAGTTATTTTGAGTAGTACTCTCCTTGAATTAAAAAAAAATAATAGATTCCTCTAGAGAATGCCATTTAAAGTGGTCTTCTACGGCAATTTTTTTTAAAAATGTAATGCCCTTAAACGTTATTTGCACTTTGATACAAGTATTTCAGCTTCATATTCGAGAATATCAGGTGTGAAATAAAAGCTATTTAGAATAGCCCTCTCAACCATTTCATTTTATTTTGATGCCTCTAGATGCTTTTCAAAATAATCCTTATTCATTTTTTTAATTTATATTTTCTAACAGCTATTTGAAGGGATCTTTTCCCAGATTATTTTTAAAATTTGGATGCTTCTGGAAGCTATTTATATTGCTCCTTGCCTGAACTTTTTCTCGAAAATTAGATGCCTCTAGAAGATATTTGAAGTGGTCTTATACAGCACATTTTTGAAAATTAAATCCATCTAGACTCATTTAGAGTTTTATTTTAGGCCATATTTCAACTTCATATTAGATAATATTAGAAGATTTGAAACATATGGGGGGGTGGGGGGCTGAGAGGGGCAAATTATATCCAGATGCGTTGCTAAAAATAGAATTACAGTTATGGGGAATGTTTTCAGTGTTTGTGTTTTTTAGCGGTGATAAGCACCAATACGTCGGTGTGAATGAAGGGGGTCACAAACTATAATATTTGTTCTTTCCTCCTGGTTGGTTGTTGATTGGAAGGGTGGAGAGAGGGATAAAAGGAGAAACTTTGTGACCATCATGAAACATTTTTTAGGTTTGAAAATCACTAGCGATCCTGGCGGACAGATACTCTTTATTCATTCTTAAACCGTCAGTTTTGTTAATTTTTTGTTCCCCCACGTCTTGCTCCCTGGTTTAATTATACGTATATATATGTATAATGCTAATGTGGTAGCGATTAGTAAAATAAAATTTAATAGGAATTGAACGCTGATTTACTTGGAGAATGACTGAGGAAACTATTTAAGAAAATACAGCCTCAGTACACCCGACTGGGAGTCTTACCCTGATCTCCTCGCCATCGGTAATCCAATCTATTGCGATATACGTCTTAGAACATGTGACCACGGATATAGATTTGTATTTGTTAGATTGGTAACTTCTGATTGTGTGTGTGTGTAACTTTTCAAAAAGTTTCGTGCACCAAACTGTTGAAGGAGACCTTGCCCCTGGAAATGTTTGTATATTGGGTGCTTCTATAAGTTATTTAGACGCAAGTTTTTCACTTTTATCAAGAGGGGAAGAGATACTCTACCTTAACTTAATCCGTTATCGCTTTTAAATTGGCCCTAAACCTTTATCTCCAGCTAGCAGTGGCGTATTATGAGAAAATTAATAGGTATGCTGTACTCTAAAAGCTTTAGGGGGGATTCGGGGGTCAAAGACTCTTAACCGCCGTTGACCAAGAAGATGAGGAGATGCTTCCCCTGGAAATATTTAAACATGAGTAGCTCTGGTTTATAACAATGGCTCTCAAACATTCATGATTTTTTCATACTTGCATGCTATTTTGGGAAACTTTTCTCCTCCCAACTTCCCTCGTCTCTCTCTTTCGACTTATTTATATATTTGTTAGATAATCCACCTTCACAGCCTGCTTCATATTCTAACTTCACCAAAGTGCACCAGAACAATGCACAAAACGCTGAACCCTAAATATCTCAAAACCCTACAAAAGAGGGTCCAAATCTCATAAAAATAAATTTATATGATAAAGACAGCCAAAGGAGTGAGCTGTATGAGTAGTAGTTTTGAATGCTGGGTGCACAAAAGAAACCCAGGGCAACTCAATCCAGGTGCGGGAAGAACATGACGGTCGGTCTCCAGAAATATAAATATAATAATTGAAATTAATGTAGGAGTAGACAGAGATAGTTTCTAAACCTAAGGGTATTTTCACTAACAGTAACATTAAATAAATTGCAAGAAGTACATGTATGTGTTTATTCTAAATATCAGAATATATATATATATATATTCATGTAACAAGGTAAAAGTATTATGTAGAAATATATAGTAGCTCCTACGATCTTCATTAAATTCACAATCTGCAAATAAGCTAGAAGGATTCGAGTTAAGATTGTCTTTACTTTCAATTAAACAACATTTTTTAGAATATATTCAACAAAGAATCATTTAGCTTATTATTTTTCGTCTGAACTTTGCATACGAAGTTACTCAATATTATCATAATACAAACCATGTAACTATCCAACATTTTCATTCTATTACTCATAACTATTCAACATAATCAAAATGAGCATCGTCCACAAATTTCTAATATATCTGATATATCTATATATCATGTAACTAACTAACATCTGCATTCTATTACTCATAATTATTCAATATAATCAAAATGAGCATCGTCCACCAATTTCTAATATATCCCATAATAACCTAAAATCATATTACCCTAAATTTATCAATCAAAATATTAACACTACATGAGAGTAAGCAAGTCTTATAAGATTCAAACAGTTACTAATTTGAAAGTATAAATATTAACATGCCGAAAGGGAATTTTGAAAAATAACAACAAATATTTACGCCGAAAATAAATGTACCCTTGCATTTATTAAATAATGCTGAAGCCTCGGCTTCGTCCGAAGTCCGAGCAATGTCCAAGAGTGCCGGACGCTTTCCTAAGCCAGGCTTGTATACGATTTGCAAAACTCGGGCAACACGGAATAAAGGGAGCGGGGGGGGGGGAAGGGNGGGGAACCAAAGAGTATCATACACCGGGAGGGAAATGCGAGCGACAGAACGAGCTTCTACTCATTTCTCGAAGAAATTGGAATGTTTGAGTACTTATTGGGACAGGCATCTCTTTTCTTCTCAAGTTCTTTGGAACAGCTTGAGCACATGGTGACCTCTAGCGGGTGCGGTTCAATTCTTAGGCGGAGCTGGTCATTTGTCTATATGTTGGAATGGTGGTTGGTAGTGTTGTCGTCTCTCTCGGTTCGGAGTACAGCGCCACCAGGATGGTAAAATGGTGTGAGTATTTGCTATCGTTGACTTGTTCTCTTTTTTCTTGTAGCCAAATGCTACAACACACCAAAACATGAAACTATTTATGATTATCATCCACTCAAATTGTAATAGAATATAAAAACACATAACAATATAATTCATCGCAATACCTAAAGAATCAGATATTTAAGTAAAAATGTCAGGTCTAAAGGTGAATTCACATACAGGCTGAAATTTGAAAGCAGTACAGTGTCATCACCGCTTAGTGGTGCAGTTGTTCACATGCTCGCGGAAAGTTGGAAATCTCTGTTTACCCATGATGCATTGAAATGTCAAACTTAAAAACGAAAATATTACAATCATTGCAAGTTACTGTATTTAAAATAAAATTAAACGTTTTACTTACTGCCTAGGTTTTACTTACTATCATGGCTTCCAATAAACTGTCGTTTTTCATCACCACTTTTGAGATACACCATCCTGAGAATGGGCTCTTTTTTTATATATAAATAACGCATGTTTGAAAGTTTGCGCATGTGATTATCTGGTCTTCTTGGCAGGTTTTTTGTAGAGGCGCTGGAAAAGTTGAAATTATCTCTACTAGAACAATGCGGGCTATGCTGGCCAAGCGGACTTCTTGTGATTGGACTAGAGCTGCCACGTGACCAAATATCAGCACTGCTCACGGTTTACAGCGAACGTGTGAATCCACAGTAAAGCCTGGGTTACACTCGGCGACTTTACTAGTAGCGTTCAAGTCGCCTAGTGTAACCGGCTAGTCGCAACTAGCATGTCCAACAAGCGAGTGAAATACTCGCGGCGACTTGAATTGAGCATGTTCAATTCTACTTGCCAGTAGCGCGCTATTTCGAGGTCACGTGACATAGTTGCCGGTCAGCGTGAGAAAGGCCTCGTGTGACCGCTAGGGATTCGCGTCCTTCACTACAGTAGGCGTATACTGAGCTGTGTGTTGACATTATAATCAATCTTGTGCTGTTGCAGTGTCTTTGTTTGGATCATGTCGTAAGTTTTGAAGTGGTCAGGTGAAGAAATTATACGTTTTTAAAAAATATTTATAGGAACAATGAAGAATTGTGGGACACATCAAATCCAAACTACATAGGATACATATAAACGCCCGAGAGGCGAATTTCGCCAAACCGCATAGTGAATGATTAGGAATGGGTTTCAAAAATAGTGATGGAAACACTTTGAAAAAAAAAACTTAAAATATCCATATAGGAATGAGGTGAACAAGATAAAAAATCAATGAAAAGCGGCGTTGGAACTGTCGATGTATATAAACCGAAGCTTGTTTGGTTTGAGACAGCAGACTCTTTCTGGAGAAACGTCTTGTCTGATCGTGATTCATCCTTAAATTTGGTACTTACCAGTTGATTTTTATAAATATTGTATAATGAATTATTATAGGTTTTTAGTACAATGAAATCTTTTTAGGTGCGACGTTGTAGAACCTGTTGTGTTTTAATCTATGTTACATTTTTTTAAATTAATAAATCATATTTCAAACTTCAAAATGGAAATAGGCCTAGCAAATTCTAAAATATGCCGACATCACACCTTATTGCTTTGTATGCTGAATAAAAAAAATAGTATTTTACTGGAGTTTTTTTAAATGGGATTTTATAAAATAACCCGTGTGAATTTTTTAGGGGTGGGTAGAATTATAACAACCTTGTTTTCTTCACGTAGTAGCTGCGTAAATAAAGCCGGTTTTAACGTGGTTTTCAATTCCACTAAAAAGGAATTTCCAAACGCAAATAAGGGTGGAACTAGAAATTAAGTTTTGGAGAGGGTTAAATATATAGCCTAGCCAAGAACAACAGTAATTTTGATATTTAATGTTAAAATACCCCTATTAACGATTTACTACCTAGGTACTTTACTAAAAAAATCTTTACTAACACACTTTAACTAAAACTAGCATATAATATAGAAATGCAAATGTTTCATGAAATAGGCTCTAATGAAATATTATTAACACAGTACAGATAATAAAACACTGATGGATATCTCAATCTAATCTTTAGCATATTTTGAAATAAGTTCCTATGATTTTTGTTGGGGAACCACACCCATTTTGTTCAGGTATTATGCACTGCTTTTGACTGCCACGGAACAGACCATGTTGTGTTGAATGCATTTACGTATCTCCTCCGCACTGCTTCTGCATTCTTGGTGTAATGGCTGGATAAATATCCCACAGCTCCTCGGTCGGCAGATGGAAGGGGGTTGTAATAATCATTAGTATAACTTAATAATCAAAAACCATTAAGAACACTCTCTTACACTTTTTTCAAATTTATTTACTGGGTGTATTAAAGATGTTTTTTTGTATTTTACGCTACATAAATAAAACTAATAAAAAGTAAAATATTGCATTCAACCAACTTTGATGAATGGAGTCAATGTGTTATATAAATTTCTGTGAACACATCAGGCAAAAAACGTGATATTGTGTTATGTGATACTCTATACGAGTATTCAAGAGACCTCAGGTTATCACCACTCGCAAGATAACGAAGTGCTATAACGCTGAAATCAGTAGCGACGTGTGTCCAGCAGGAAGTGGCGAGTAAAGTCGCCAACTGTAACCCAGAGAGTTATGAGCACACTCCTGACTGGTTAAGAGTGACATACCCTATTAAATTGGTTGAGTGTAATTAAAAGTACACACAGGTAGCATTTTCATTTATTTGAGGTATTTAACGTGCACTCTCTCGGCCTAGTGATATCAGCACACGACTTATAAACTAACTTAAATATAGAACAAACACAGCACACAGCCCCCCGGCCGTTAATTCAACATCGTTAGAAGGGAAATCCCAATTTTACCAATGTTTTTTTCGGCAATGCCGGAAATCAAACCCGGAATCCTTAGTTCAGTTGGCAGGCAAATTACCGACTGAGCTAAGGTGTCGGACTCACAAGTAGCAATACGAAAAGTGAAAGAAAATACATAAAAAAGAGTGAAATTAAATACTACATGGATCAAGCGTCCATCAGAACTTGGGGAGAGGACTAAGGTAGATTGTCCAATTCATGTTGCAGTAATAGAGCCTAATTATGAGCCTAAAACAATTTATTAAAACCTAATCATACTCCAGAAGTTAATTAGATCCGTAACAAAGGGGAGAGTTTTTCCTACTAAGCCTATTACTCTATCGCTACGTCATTGGTTTAATGCTAAGACCTTTACATCTGAAAATAGGGTGACCTGGTGGTCTAGGGGTAAGGTGTCAGACTTATGTCTTGGGGTCTGGGGTTTAATCCTCGATCCCGGCACAGATTTATCTGATTGCCAAATCCTTCCTTCACCTCTGACAAGACGTGTATTAATCACAACTTGTGAATGTGTTGAATTCCAGGCCTCCACCGTGGTTTGGATCCCACGTTAAACTGTAAGTCCTTTATTTCATCTCACAATCACCCTACCATTACACATTAGCATAAGTGCGTATAACCCGAACGGGTAGTAAGACGTGGTGCTATTATCAATAATAATACATCTGAAAATAAATTTAATTTTACCGTTTCCTGGTAAATCATTTGAAAATTGTGAAGTTACACTCCTAACTTTTGGGATTCTTTGATGTACAATTTATATAAAATCACAATGACTAATAATTAGATAATGTATGCTGGAAAAAAAAATCATAAACTCATAATCAACAACTAAAAGAACAAGGTTAAAACTCCATAAATACTTCATTCTAAAAACAAAAACACTCTTTAGCTACTAGAGTTAAATTAGCCCTTCTCTCATTCCCTCCTACCCCTCTTCACCTGTGTATACTCTAAATTCTAAAATGATGGTAAAAATGCTTGCCAAATACATTATGATACATGTACCTAGAACATGGACGTACCTGGTAGAGGGAACGGAGGAGGACACGTCCCCCCTCCCCCAATATTCAAGGGAGTATCTATTGATTTGTTTGAATAGTTTCTTTGTTTTTATTCTTAAAATTTAAGTTATTTTCAAATGAAATGGCCTTATTAAATAGGTGAACCTTGCTTCATTTGTATATACATTAGTGCTGCTAAAATAGTTTTTAGGTTGGTGATATTTTTATTGTATTATTAAATTATTTTATTTGCAAGCCCTTAACTTTTTCAGATAAATGCAGCAATTTTGTGAATGCTAAGAATAAAATAGTGTTGTGTGTTTAGTTGTTTAAAGTTTTCTGATAAAATTAGTTGGTTATACACATGTATTTGCTAATGTGTTTGTCTGTAAAGACTAGCTTGATATAAATCAGCGTGATTTGAGAAGTATTTTGAGTATGGATCGTTTTTTAATCAAAACAAAACGTGATTCACCAACTAAACTACAATCTCCTAAAACACTGCTTTGCTGAGTCTTAAGAAAAGTCCATTCAAGTCAACTTAAATGTTAATAAAACAGGAAATTTGTTGGATAAATTACAAATCAATAATCGTGAAAGCAATACATATCTAACACCAAAACAGCCAATTAAAACAATGCAGATGGAGTTCTTTGTTAGTATTGTAATATATATAATAAATTATGCCCTGATAACAATTTTGCTAAGAAAATGGATCCGGCGTTTTCTATAAATGGATTTAAAAACGGTAAAAAAGCATTGGACAAGTTTGGTTCACATGAAAAGTCAGATAGTAATTTACAAGCAGTTGTATGTTATAGACATATGAAAAACCCGATTAATGCTCAGTTAAATTCTTCTTTAGTTTCTGAATGTAAGAGATCTAGGGAATGTGTTTTCAAAATTTTCACTTCAATTAAATATTTAGCCATGCAAGGTTTAGCTTTAAGAGAAAATCAACAAGAAAGTGGAAACTTATTTCATCTCTTTAAACCACGTTCCGAGGGTGATTGCTATCTTCCAAATTGGTTGAATAAGGAACGAGATGTATACACAGATGGAAAAATTCAAAATGAGATTTGGAAATAATGGGCAATGAAATTGGGAGAAATCTTTGTGCTGAAATTCAATATTACAAATTTAATTTGTTTTCTTTGATTTGTGATATTACTGTGACTGAACAGCTTAGCGTATGTGTGCGTTGGGTTGATAAAAAATTAGAGCCTTATGAAAGTTTTTTGGGACTATACATTGCTACTAAAACAACTGGGGTGTCGATTGCAGCCATTCTTTTTTGATGTAATGACCAGAGTTCAACTACCTCTTTCGAACCTGCGTGGACAAACCTACGATGGTGCTCCAAATATGAGTGGTATCAACAAAGGAGTATAGTCTATAATAAAGGCTAGACAGCCTTTATTCGTGTTTGTTCACTGTGGGGCGCACTGCACTAATTTGGTCACAAAGGAAGCATGTGATACATCAATTACTGTGAGGAACTCAATGCAATGGGAACATGATCTTGTAGTTTTGTTTTCACAATCATTGCCAGCTAAAACGAGGTTTTTTAATATCCGAGAAACTGCTTTTAACGATCCTTTGCCATTTAATGCGAGCATTAAGCGCCTTTGTCCGACCAGGGGGATATACAGAGGTGGTCAGATTGAAGATATTCTGGAAAACTATTCCATTATTTTAGAAACATTTGAAGCATTGTCTGTTGAAGCAAATCACTTACAGTCAGGAAGTGGGTTATTCAATGTGCTTGAGTCAGAAGAGACTGTTTTAGGCTTCCTTATGTCAAGAAAAATAATAAATAAGTTAGAAATTTTGAATAAATCTTTTCAAGGAAAAAAATGAGTACTTACGGACCTATACAGGCCATAGAAATGGTGTCTTCAAGTTTACAAAGACTCAAAAGAAAATGCTGAGTTTTTTTATTAATTCGGGGAGAAGCTAACAAATTTCATTGTTACCAACAACCTGCAACCTCTTTCTCTGCCAAGACGTAAGAAATTGCCAATGAATTACACAGGTCCTGCTACAGCATTCACTTGTACTTCAGTCGAGGACTACTTTCACCATGAGTATGTTTCCATTATAGACAGCTGTTGGAGGTCTATATTCAAGATTTGATCCAGAAGTACTTGATCACATGAGGAAGTTGGAAATGAGTCTTTTAAAAGAAGAAATAAACCCAGTGCTGAAATTGTATCCTGAAATTAACGAGAAATATTTTGAAATTGAACAAAAAATGTGTTTTCGTTTAAGTACACCTACTTGTGTAGAAGATGCCCTAATCGCATTTCGAGTGTTATCTCATGAAGTGAGAGCAATGATAAGTAATGTTGAGGTTCTGTTGCGTATACTGCTGGTTGTTCCAAGCTCGTCGTGTGAGGCGGAAAGATCATTCAGTGCGTTACGACACCTTAAAACATATCTGAGGAACAATATGACACAGAGGTGCATTAAACATGTGGCTGTGTGTCAAACGCATAAAGATATGTTGGTCAAGATAAACATTCATAATCTTAAGAACAAGTTTATTGTAGTTAATGAACGAAGAAAGAAAATGTTTTATGAAGCCTATGCTAATTTAAAATAAGTGCCTTTTCATCTTCATATAAATGTATTTTGTATGGCATATAAGTATTTTATTTATAAGTTGTGTTGTCAGTGTGATACACTAAATATAGTTCCTATTATTTATTTAATACAACATTAATAAAACTCTTGCAGGTAAGGCTATTTTTATTTAAAATGTCGATCAACTAAGAAAAAATTGCTATTTTAATCAGAGGTAAAGAATTTTTTTAAGATTAATATTAATGTTCATTTTAAACATCTATATTGAATATGAAACTGCATTTTAGCGTATTGTTAGTGTAGGTTATGTTTATACTAAGTATATAAACAATTATTATTTGTGAGTGTCAAATCACTTATAATATGTTGTGTCCTCATCCCTTCCCTACTTTTCCAAAGCCTGAAAGTCAGGCACGTCCATGACCTAGACTGCATAAATATAATAAAATAGGTATTTAATTAGTACATAATTTAAAGATTGTTGTTTATACAATTATTTTACAAATATTAACTGCATTTATTTTAGCTATACTAAGTTAGTAAATAAAATAATTGTGATATTGATTCTTGAATATTTGTTCAATAGTTGGCACTCTCTTTTACGTGCGATGAGTATTCAGCAGGCCCTGGGTTGTAAACACCCTAGTTGTTTGTTTGTGAGGTTGAAAGGGGGAGTTTTGCAACCCCATAGACATTGATTGAGGTCATTAGAACTTCTCTAGCTTTGCCTGTTGTTTTCAAGCAGCAAGTCCTGAGCTTCTTAAGCTTGGTAAACAAACCCTATTGAAAGAATAATTTACTTAAAACACACACATTATTCTTGGAACATGAACAAATTTACTTTAAAAATTAATAATATATAGTTACATTATACATGTATATTAATTCATAACCAAACATTACTATTTACACAGTTTGTACGTACAACAATTTAGAAACTAGTCCTATATAATCATGGGTATGCGGCACAGGACTAGCATACCTAGAGAATAAATACACCACTGTCAGCTAGAAGTAGAGTATGTGGGAAGAGAAAATTGACACCTTTTATGCTAGAATTGTTCGGAATGGCGCAACAAGACTCCTGCCTTGTAGGGAATGTTAATACTAATCTCCCTAATATTACAACTATTTGTTTAAATTTAGAGAAGTCAGCATAATTATGAATAATTTGCAATATTCAAATAAATAATATTTTCATTGACATTAAAGTGGAGTCAATTTAACAGAGTTCTATGATAAATTAGTCACTTTTTAAGAGCTTTTTCACTCGACGCATTAACATTTTTTCGTTCATATTTGCAAAACTAATACATAAAGCTCATATAATTAAATAAACTGTCTATTCATAGCTATATAAAATCACTGACTCAGCATTTTACAATATTATTGCAAAAAATAGTGTTTTAAATAAATAAACTCAAGATTTACTCAAAACATGATATTGTTGGTAAATGAACAGGTATTGATTGTTGAATTATTAATTTATATACAGAGGTATGCGGCGTAGGATTGGCATACCGAGAGAATACGCCATTGACATTTGCCTGCATAAAGGAAAATCTCAGCTAAAATCACAATTTGGAAAACTATTTTCTTTGCAAACCAATCCCTGCCGGTCTGAAATGTATTTGATGACCTAGTTTTACGATGGGCTCATGGCTACTCCACTACAATAGCCTCGATTCATTCAACGATCTCATGATGAGTAATCGTCAGCTGTTCCACTTCCACAGGCATTATGGCGGTTTTGTTTACGGTATCGTTCATTGTTGCTAGGTCTTTCAGAAAAATTATTGCCCGCCTAAAAACTAACAGATTTATGATAGGTGTAGGTGCCACCTCACTTTCTTCTCACTTGGTTCCTATCATGTAACTGTCGTTAATTTCCTTGAACTTAATGCAAATGTGTCAGACTGAATTTCGCGTTGGGGGGGGCGGGGGAAGGAGGGGCTGTAGTAAGTAGCATGGCCGTGAAACCGGCATATTTTAAGCTGGGCGCAGATTTTGTGACATGTGATAGTTTGTTGATACATGACAGACAATACTCATATGTATATTCTGTTGATCACTTGTCTATTTCTTAGGTCATTTTTTTTTTATTTTCGAGGTTCGCGTCCTTTTAGTGTCCTCTTTAAGCATTTGTGTTGAAAAAGTATTTTTAACTCTGTCGACATTTATTATATATGAATAGCACTCAAACATTACCACCACCACCACCCCCCCCTCCNTTTTTTTTATTTTCGAGGTTCGCGTCCTTTTAGTGTCCTCTTTAAGCATTTGTGTTGAAAAAGTATTTTTAACTCTGTCGACATTTATTATATATGAATAGCACTCAAACATTACCACCACCACCCCACCCCACCCCCCCACCCCCAGTACTCAGCTATCGGAATTAGAAGATAATGTAGGCTTTGAACTTTGTATCATCTTTTCTGGTATGGTTCGAAAATACACCTAGTGAGTCACTTCTACTTTGCTGGAAATAGCTGCGTTGAAAAGGGATAGCTTTTTTCTGAAGCAAATATTTATAAATTATTACCTTCTTTAGCAGAATGAAATAGTTTAGTTTTTTTTTAAAATTTATAACTCTGTTTTACTGCCCGTTCGGGCTATACGCTTATGTACTAGTTACTCTAATGATTTTACGGATGAAGGCTATAATTAGAGAAAGTGTACTCGCATTTGCGTGAAGGGAGAGAGGAAAACAATTTTAGAGAAATCATCCTTAGTACACCCGACTCAGATTCGAACCTCAACCTTTCAGTCATCGGCACTCTAGAGTCTAGTATAATGTAAAGGTGGCGCCCTAGACCACGTGAACACCAAAGTGGGTATTTAGTTGTTAAAGTATTTTTATCGCATATATATTTTTAGTTTCGATTTGTAAAGCGCGGGTTTGATTTATTCGTGTGCATTCATTACAAGTTTTTGTGTAAATTTTTTTTGTTTTTATTTTGTAGATTTAAATAATTTGTTTAGAATTTTTAAGTAATTTTACATCTTATTTTTTAGATAATTTTTAGGTCAGCATAGTCTGGGCTCTGTTTATAAGCTATTTTCCTTCCCTCTTCACTGGTAGGTTCAGATAATATTTTAATGGGTAGGAGAGATCAAGATTTCACTTCGATTTTTAGCACTGCGCACATATTCTAATTAGGCTAATGTGATAGGAATGAGGCCAGGTTTAATTTATAGGAAATGTACGCGCATTTGCTTAGAGTAAGATTGGAAAACCATTTAGGGAAAATCACCCTCAGTACACAAAGTCTAAGAATTTCTAAATTAAAGCTCTTATTAGGGCGGGCGTACACATACCAACAAAATTGGTGTTGGTACAGACGCCAGTTGGGGTTGCTATACAGACACACCGACGAGATCGCTGTAGGTGTTCGAGGGGCGTGGATTATCATGAGGTATGCCGAGCAGTCAACATGGCTCCCGTGCGGAATACGATATTTCTTTTGTTGTGTTTGCTTCATCCCCGGAGGAAACCGCGTCAAAATGGGGGATAGGAGGGTTTCTATAAAACCAAAGTAAAAAAAAATCTCAACGCTCAGAAGCTGATAATTTTCAGGCAGGTAGCCCTTATCTCATAAATGTGCGAGAATACTTGGCAACAGAAAATTCCAATGGGAGGCTCCCAAAATGGGGTGGCGGGGATTTTCAAAGTAAAGTAAAAAAAAAATGAAACGCAGGAGACATAAGATGCTTAAATTTTGCAAACCGGTAGCCTCTAACCCAAAAGGGTGTAGGTATATTTGGCGACAGAAAATTCCCGAGAAACCCCCCAAACCAGTGGGACAGGGGAGGGTTCGGAAAAATAAAGTCGAAATACTCTTTGAAGCTCAGTCTATAGTATGATTTTGGCAGGAAGAATAGTAGAAGTTAGTTACTAAAGTTACTAAAACAAGTTTTATATATATATATATATATATATATATATATATACACATCAGGTGATGTTGTCTACAGCTGTCACCTTTGATAGATAATATTATTACATACAAAATAACAAAAATAATATGGTAAAATGTTATCTGTGTTTGGCGCAAAGAAGTATGTTTTAATATTATCTCCTGTTCTTCCAACAAAAATCAGGGTATACCTAAGAAGTTAAAATTGTTCAGGCAGGGAGTCCCTAACCCAAAAGAGTCTTAATGCTTGGCTACTGAAAATTCACATGGAGGTCCCCAAAAAACAAAACGTATATACGAAAAATGTTGTTTATAATCCAATCTTCAATTGGTATTTTTAGCACCGCCTCTTACCACCCGTTCTGGTTATATGCCTATGTATTAATTACACTAATTCGGTAAGGATAAGGATGGCCTAATTTAAAGGAAGTGCACCCGCATTAACGTGGAGGGAGAGTGGAAACCCATTTATGAAAAATCACTCGGTGCACCCGACTAGGATTGAACCCTGATCTCGTCTTCGGCAGCTTAGTCGATTGCGACAGTAGTGCCTTAGACCATGTGGCTACCGAAGCGGATAAATCTTCGATTGAAGAACAGTTTCACAGTTTCATTGGCGTAAATATTTGATCTACTATAGACTATTTAACTGAAATGCACCCCCCGGATCTTTAGGGTCACTAAAAATTATTCCCACTCGCAATCATTGTCCAACAAGTATCTAAGTTTTTATTACAATTATTTGGGTGCGCCACTGGTCGGTAACCCACTGCCGCGAGTTCCCTCAAATGAAGGCGCTAGCGCTGCACATGCACAAAACGTAATTGTGGTTATTCTTGGTCAATCCCCTCGCGCGCTGTATCCGCGTGCGGTTGTTCCATGCCGCGGCCAGGGATGAATGAGTCACCCCACCACGAGCGCTGTGTTGCCATGTCTCGCGTCTAGGGTGTAGTGCTCTCAGTCTTACGGTCTTCAGTTGACGGTGTTGTGTTGTCTCGTCTAGAGTGAAGTGATTGTGCTGGCCACGCCCTAACCACCACATAACTTGGAAAGCTCACTATCAAGGTAATCATCGCAATATCGGCACATTATTAGCTTTCCATTAAGCGGACTTAACATGTCTGATTCGAATATAACATAATTTATTTTAACGTTTAGTCAATTTATGATTTACAGATTTTCGGCCAATAAACTCCCCAATATTTGAGGGACTCCCTACAAATAAAAATACGCTAATGTATGCGTGTTTGACTTATGTTTCTAACTATCCCGATTTTGATTCCCGGCTGAGAGAATATTTTTCCAAAAAGTTTTATTTTACAATAAACATAAATATAGTTTCCCTTTTCACCCTACTTCATTGAATTACGTCGTTAGTAAATTTTGATATGAATGTCTCAATGCAAAGTGTTTTGACGTTTCTATGGAACTGAGTGTTTATTGTGCTTCAATCGATAGTGGTGAGTTGTGATTTAATATAAATGTGTGGTGAGTTGTTTTCTTAAAGAACTGTGGTTATAGGCAGCCGCACCAGAGGCTCAAATTGGTCTTGGTACGAGGGGCGAAGCGCGGCCCGCCTTCTCTTTGTAGTATTAAACTTTTGTATCGGCGAAATCTTATGTCTTAGGGGACAGTTCTGTGAGGGGTCTGGGAACCCTCGCCTGCCATATGTCTAGATAATATTTTCAGTGGCCCTCGTCTGTAAATTTGTTGAAAATTAGACTGAGACTCTATAAGATATTAGGAGTGGTCCCTCCCCATAAACCTTTTGAAATTTGAATGAACCTAGAAGCTATATATAGTGATTCCCCTCCTTTTTTTTTAACTTTGATGAACCTAGAAGCTATTTAATATAGTGATTCCCCTCTATACATTTTTTGAAGCTTGGATGCACCTACAATCGGTTCGAAGTGTCAACCTTAGGTAATTTTTTGAAAATGGTATACCTCTAGATATTTTGAATTGTACTTAAATGTATAAAAACTAGATTCTTCTGAAAGGTATTTAGAGTTGCGTGACCTCGCCTGGAACTTGTTAAGAGTAGTTTTCTCCCAGCAAATTTTTGAAAAGTGGATGCTTCTAGAAGTTATTTGGAGTGTGTTACAAAGCTATCTTTCAGCTTTACGTTAGAGAATATCGGGAAGTGAGAGAAATTTAAAGGGGGGCGAGTTTATTCCAGTCAGGGAGGAATAAGTTATCTCCATAGGAGTGCCCCCAATCCCCTTGTTCTTACACCAATGCCCGAACTTTTTTTTTTCACTTTGTCACTCTTACAAAAGAAAAGCAATGTGGGCCTACACAGATTAAGGGGGCCGAATCGGTAGGCGAGAAATTTTTCCTTAAACCTTAAAATTTGGGGTTTATTAATAGGAAAAAATTGTGGAAATGTAACACTAGCCCATTTTTAAAGCCGTTCCAAGCGTATTTAATATGGATATGATGACAAAACTTGTGAATCAGGATCTTGGGCCAGGTACCAATACCCCTCTCCCCTCGCCTCGTGGTGGTCCTTATCAAGGTATTGATACATGCTTAATCTAAACAGACAGCTGCAAATCACATGGCATACCGGAAATAGTACGCTAAAAGGGCGGCATTCTTTTTTATGTAATTATGAGAATTAAAATAATTTTAGCTAGTTTAAACCATTAAAATACTGAATTTTACTAAAAGATAATTATGGATCCTAAAGTTTCATGGAAAATCTGTTAACACTTGAAAGGTTTGATTTTGTTTGGTTGAGATAGCTCATACTAAAATAAACTTTTTCATATTAAAATACTTTTGTTACAATCCTGTAACATTCTTTTAAGTATTTATGTTCTAACGTTCTTCTGTGTGTGATTAAGGTGAGTTTTTTTAATTTCTTAAATAATATAGAATTATTTTTCTATATTAATTTAGTTTTTGGAAAATTGCTTTTGTCTTTTGTGTATAGATATTGTAAACTGGGGTAAAATAATTTCACCCCAGTTTACAATATCTATACACAATAAACAATAAAGAAGTGCTGGTGATAATTATTATCACCAACACTTCTTGTTTATTGTAAAATAAACCTAAAATAAAGAAAGATAAATTTATAATTTCCCCCAGAAAATATTTTTGTCCTCTGGAACTAATCTGCCGCCTCCTATAGCTGTTGCAAACTGGTATGAGTCACCAGTTGTTAAAAAAAGTAATATTATTGCGAATCTTTCATGCACACTTATGGATTCTCTTAAAAGTGAACTTTTTTTTAAAAAAACTTTTGGCCTGATCAAAATAATGAGATGCTTCACCTAGTAACATTCGAGCTAAGTTTTTGTATTTACCTATAATGTTTTTAAATTTGAGCTAGTGGAGCAAATTATTTTCACTATATTCCGCTCGCCTTAAGTACATTTGAGTTTGCCTCGATTGTCTGTCCCTTTTTTTTCTTCTTTGTTGCAAGTTGTAAATACATTATCCCATGGCAGCCAATTTTAATTTTTTCCTGTTCATTGCGTGTGTCATCCACCGAGTTACACAACTTTATGAAGCAAAATATGGCTCGCAGGAATATTGAGGTTGAGGTTCAGCTTGGCTCAGAGTTTGGCTCGCTAGTCTGGACCAGTAGCGGATTTAGGCTTAGGCCCGTGAGGCCCGGGCCTAGGGCGCCAAAATTTTTAAGATGACTAAAATTAAAAATCGATTGGGTTTTCTGTAAACTGTAAGACCAAATTTTAAAGTTTATTTTATGTTTAATTTATACCTGAATTAGATTTCTTCTTCTTATTATTTTCATTATTTTATACACACACATATATGTTTATATATATATATATGTTTATATATATATATATGTTTATATATATATATATGTTTATATATATATATATATTTATATATATATATATGTTTATATATATATATATATATATATGTTTATGTATATATATATGTTTATATATACACTGTTGCAAAAAAAAAGGGCGCCATATCGTCTCGGGCCTAGGGCGTCCTCAAACCTAAATCCGCTACTGGTCTGGACGTAGCTTTGCACAAATAAGTTTCTGCAGCCACTGAACCAAGTTGGATAATTTAGAGATGATTTTGTCTTTCTCTAATAAAGTAAGAGGTTTAAAAATTTGGGTTTGTTGAAAAGCTTGGAATCGTCCCTCCCCTCACCTTCGTGTCTAATGTACAAAATTATATTCTTATAAAGGTTTTACCAATGAACCACAGATATTGAAAATGGTGATAAATTACCAGGAAAAAGAACTAGGGTAAAAAGGTTGGCGTTGTTTGTGCCCTGGATGCAGTCCAATTATCATATGAAACCCGCTAATTGCATAAACTGTGAATAAATATTACACTATTATTGAACGTATATACTTGGACCCGTCTCTATGGTATAGTGGTCAAAGTTCCTGGAAACATCCAGAGTTCCCGGGTTCGATCCCCGGCACTTATAATTTTTTTTCTGTGAAGAATTGGTTATGGAACGGGGTCAACACAGCCTCGTGAAGATGAAATAAGGAGCTTCTTGACTGGAAACTTGACTGGAAAAGGGTTCGTTGTGTTTACCACATTTCACCCTATATCCTCAGAAGTTGGCTCTGTCGGTATGGAATTGACAAGGAGTAATATTGGGCGTTTTAGGTAACTTTGAAATTAATAAATCATTGCCAAATGGTAGTGAGTTTCAACCAATATTTGTTAACGTGCTCACCATAAAAATCTGTATCAATTCATCCTGTTAAACTGACTAACCTTTCTGTCTGATTCATTGTAAGAAACCATTTTCAGTTTCTTAAAACAATTCTCACGTAGCTGTTCATAAGCTGTCAGATGATCTGCAGCTGTCACGTTTGATTTTTACTTATATATTATATAATATATGTATATAACTAATCTATATACTATTAGCTAGAAAAAAACAGCAATAAAATAGTAAATTATCAATTTTGACCAAAAAGAAATTGTTAAAGGATTCTTCCAACTAGATACGAAAGACTAGGTTGTTTTGTTTGTTTCGTGAAATTTTGGAATCATTTAAAATTCAGCATTTTTAATAAGTAAACCAGTTAGGCTACCTATACAATAACTAACAAAAGTCTACACACCAAACTAACAAAACCAAAAGCATTCACACGTCACAGTATTTGTAGTACTCATTACAAGGTATGCTGTTGTCAAACTGCTGCTGTTTATATTTTCACGAACCGCGAGAAGTGTGTGGTCTAGATCAGTCCCCTCCCCCCTTTCTCTCCCCCCCTCACCCATATTAACCTTCCCCCCCGCCCCTCTGATTCTTCTTTCTTTGCAGACTCATCTGTGAAATGTTCTTAGAACTACCATTTGAATAATTTGTTGAAAGGTTCTTCTTTCCTAATCTCAAATATACCACTTCCACAGTTCTCCCCACACCAACTTATACGTCATATTTCCTGTGAATAGTTAGGTGTCTCTACCCCGATTTGTTGCCTGACTAATGAACATAATCGCAATCTATTTTTGAAATTATAATTTAACATTAGAATGGTGCAACAAGCTTACTCGTATTTTCTTATTTTGCTCAAACTTAAATAAGGCAGTTTTTTCCTCAACTTTAGAGGGAGTTTTAATTCCCCTGGCTACAGCCTTGGTCTGTCAATTACGAGCGACGACCTCTTTGGACAGGTCGAAGAGGTTATCCATATGGCGATCCTACTCCACTGATATTAGAGGTCTTTGAACCAACCTTGCTCTTTAGGTTATCTTCTCGAGAAATATTTGAGTTGGGGTACAGAGTTTGGAGAGCCTATAGACCTAGAAAGTAGAAAAAAAACCTTTTTAACTGCACAACTTGACGTGATACTGTTGTATACCTAATAATAATAAATTACTAAGGGTCAGGACCTATTTAAAGGACTGATTTTAGTGACTGCTGGTTAACTAACATTTTAGAAAACATTCTAAATGATTCTTTCGTAAGAATTAGTAAAAGTTAAGACTTGTATATTATCTTAGTGATTAATGCAAGTATGGGTTTAAATTATTTGATAATTATAGTATATTGTGTATTATTATGATTAGTCTCTATAGGATGCTACGTACTTGATATTACATATTTACATTACAACGTGTACTGTAATAAGAGTCAAATTGGATGAGCTAGTAATATGACATACTACACTATTGATTGACTGCTATTTAAAATACAAGTTAAATAATTATAATAGCAACAACTAGTTTATAAAGTAGTTAAAATATATGTAAATATTATTATTATTAGCACCGCGTCTTACTACCCGTTCGGGTTATACGCACTTACGCTAATGTGTAATGGTAGGGTGATCGTGAGATGAAATGGAGGACCTACAGTTTAACGTGGAATCCGAACCACGGTGGAGGCCTGGCATTCCTCACATTCACNGGTGAAGGAAGGGTTTGGTAATCAGATAAATCTGTGCCGGTACCGAGGATTGAACCCCGGCCGCCAGCATAGAAGTCTGACACCTTACCCCTAGACCGCCAGGTCACCCACATGTAAATATGAGTCAAGTGGAAAGTGGTAAACTGCCCGGCTAAAATCTGTGATTCGCGCAACTGTATTACTCTGATTTTGGTTGGAAGAACAGTTCCGAAAATTCAAACACATCTCTTTGCGGCTAACATTGATAACATTTTACTAGGCTATATTATTTTATAGATATTGATAATATCTATCAAAAGTGACAGCTGAAGATCACATGACTGGATGTATGAAGATAGTAAAATTGTTTTAATAACTTTAGTAACTAACCAATACTACTGCCTGCGCCTGATTGTTCATTCATTCTCGGGTCGGCCACTTAAATCTTTGAAATATTTGTTTTTCATTGTATTGACCCGTTGTTTTTCAATAAGTGGTGACGGAACCTTATTTGTGTGTGGAGGGGGGGGGGGGGGAAGAGTTCAAAAGGGAAAAAAATANGGGGGGAAGAGTTCAAACAGGAAAAAAATAATTCTGAAAACTTTCCTTTCACACCATCCTCTGCCCTCCCTGATAAATATCTGAAAAATTGGGTGTCCCTAAGATCTATTCGAAGCGTTCCTTCTCCTTAATTTTTGAAAATTAGATTTTTATAAAATACTTGTATTGGTTCTCCTCAAGCAAATTTATGGAAATTTGATGCCTTGAAAAGCTATTTTGAGTAGTCCTAGCCTTGAATTAAAAAAAGGTTTCCTCTAGAAATTATTTAAAGTGACACTTCTCTAGAGCTCGCAATGTACACATTTAAATGGGAAAACACCCGCCTCGGCGGCGTAGTTGGCTAACGCGCTTGTCGTGTTGAGCTCGACTGCTGAGGACGGGGAGATCGAGGTTCGAATCTCGGTCGGATGAATTGGGGTGGTTTTCCCTAAATGGGTTTCCACTCTCCCTCCACGCAAATGCGGGCTCACTTCCTCTAATTCAACCTTTCCAATTCCAAATCCATTAGCGTAACTAGTACTTAAGCGTATAAACCGAATGGGTAGTAAGATGCGGAGCTAAATATATAAATGAGAGAACAAGGTGCCCTCTTTAATTAGTCCCTGTGTACTTGAACTGACCCTGAGATTAGTGACGTGGTAAAAACACTAATTGGTTCCTGACAGTGCCCGATTTACGTGTGTGGTTGGGGGGAGGCATAAACCCATGTATATTAGGAGAGTTAAAGATCAGGCAATTGCTTGATTTTATATAAATTTAATTATAACAAAGTAAAAGTAAGACTACATAAAAATTGCTTATAATATTGCAAACTTTTCTAATGCCATAGTTTGGAACCTTGTCAAACTAGAACATGCAAAGTTGACGTAAGCTAAGAACTCAACTTGTGGGGAGAAAATCCTACAGCATAAGTTCTTGTTAAGTACAGATAAGGACGCTCCTCTTAAGTATCTGAGAAAGTCCATAGCCGCGTAGCGCCGGACGGTCACAAATGTTAGGTCAGGTCGCGGAACTGCTTAGTAAGGACATAATATGTAGAACAAGGACCGGTTCTTAAACTTTTCCAATTCGTTAGGCTAGTTAATTTATTTCACTAAACAAGATAAAAACTAATACCACCATTATTTGCCACTACGTACCCATCCCACTAAGCCGTCTTGACACGTCGGCCCACGGCAACACTTGTTTTATTTGTAGTAAAAATTTTGATTAGATTTTGACTCCTCTTAAATCCGGCACTGGTTGCTGACTAGTTAAAACAGATATAAAAACTATCATATTAGGACGTTCACCATCCAGCTGTCCATTCTTTTTAAAACTCTCCTTGCTTAGGCAAGATAATCCAAGACAATATTTTCTCCTTCTGTCCTTAATTTTAGTGTTTGATAGATAATTTAAAAACCCCTCTGGGGGACCTTAACCCTAAATACCATATTTTATATCCATCGGTATAATAGTTTCTGGCACTACAAACATCGCGAAACCCTTTTTCGGGCTCTGGGAGCAGAATGAATCAAAATCGCTATTTTGATCAGATCAAGAATTACTGCCGCTCATCAATTGTACAAGATTTGAATGGCATTGCTATGCAAAACATAAACAATGACATTTTAAGAAAACTTTATTTTCCAGTTTAATTGGTGAATTTGCATAAAATAAGCTCTAAAATCACATGTTAAATCAATAAAAATGGGCACGTTTATTAAAAATTGATGTTCTTTATCTGTATTAAAATCGTTATTGTATTAAATGTTAACATTTAAAATATACTAACAGTTTTATAAGATTGTTTTCGCACTTCATATTTTAATTTAGCTTACTTGGTAGGGTGGTGGCGGGGTTGGCAGGGGGAAGAGGAAGGGCCGGGCCCCTCTTGATCTCTGTGGGCTTGATTATAAGTTCATAACAAATTAGAAATATGTTAAATTGGCCTTAGTACTAAACGAAGTAAAGAAGCATGCACTTTTTTGTGTTATATCTCTATGTAAATTTTCCGCAGTTGTGGCTTGCGGTGGAGGGGTTAAATTGTGTGGTGGCATTTAGAGCCTAATATACTGTAAAATATAGTGGGTTATAAGAAGGGGGCATGGGAGGTGTAGATAGGAACCAAGAAGGATGCAGGGCAGGTGTGTGACAAATTTAAGTGGAAGACTATTAGAAAAAACCGCTCTTGGTGCAATCGACTGGTATCAAAACCGATCTCCCCGTCATCGGCAGTCAAGTATATTGCGAGAGTAGCGCGTTAGACCGTGCGGCCACCGAAGCTCGTTTGATGGTGTTAACGACCTTAGGAGAAACTAACCTTAAGTATAAACGTTGACATTTGGGAGATCTATATCTCGATTACATTATAGTTCCATTTAATCGAAATTATTTTACAGATACAATAATTGAAAATTTTCCTTCTCACATCTCAAGTTGTATCATTAATACTGTCCTTGTTTTCGAGCCACATTTGGTTACGTGTAAGACAAGGCAAACTTACTCGTTAACTTCGCAAAAAATTATCATAATAAATAACTTTTTTAATCGGTCAATAGGGAACGTTGGGAGTTACGTAGACAAGCATCTTGGTGAGTTAGGTCTCTTTCAGACGATCCGGGTGTTCGCAAGCATCTCTGCTAACCTCGTATCCACAGCTATGACGTGTCACTAGGTAACTTGAGAACTTGGTTAGTAATGTATGCCAGAAAGCAACTTTCTGGCTACCCCTTAGTCTCAAATAACTTGTCACTAGAGAACTAGTAGTGGAGCTGGAGGCCAGTCACTAGAGCAGTGCTTTCCAAACTTTTTCCATCCAAAATTGTGTTGACACCCCACCCTAGAAATGAATCTATCCCACACATTTACGATAATTTTGTACTTTCATATGAGGAGTAAAAGAAACGCATATTTACACTTTTTTATGAGGTAAAGAAAAGTACTTAAAATATTTACATACTTTTCTAGGGAGAGATAAACAAACACGACTTGGGTTTTAATGACTCGCGTGTGCTTGGTAAGTCTTACAAATCTATTTTATGTTGGGACGATTGTGCGATAAGTTCACTCGCATTTTTTCATTCACCATTCAGCTGTTGTAATATTTGTCATTAGAAAATCCAGCTTCGCATGAATACGTGAACGAAAACCGCAACAAAAGCCCGTTTAGACAAATGCGCCAAGTCTTCTTGAAGTGACTAGAATTTGTCAAGTTCATCTTCTTGCTATTTTAACTTCAAACTCCTAAAAATTTTCAACTTGACAAATTCATCTTCTGCGAGAGAGCCCACCAACCAACATCAGATGAAATAAATGGATTTCGTAGCTATTCTCGTTCACTTTCCGAGACTAAATTGCCAACTTGTTCCGTAAAGCTTAAATTTTGTCTGATGCATTTAAAATGTTCTTGTCCTTTCAGACAAATTGTTTTTTAAGAGCTCAAATATATCGCACAGAAAAACTAATTTAGTGCACCATAGTTTATTTCTAAGCAGTTCTATACCCTTTTTTATTTTTGCTCTCACATAACTCCAACTTTGCATCTCTGAGCTCATATACACAACTTAAACATTCGTCCTCTAGACAACCACCGAACTTCAGTATGGCGATGATTTTGGTGTTTTGCTTCAATTTCGTGGCATATTTGACCAAATTTGCATGATTTAAGAGGTTTACTTTTAATGAAATTTACTATTTTTACGACTTTGTCTAAAACTGTTTTTAAATCTTCACCAGCAGTTTTTGTAACCAATACTGCCCTGTGTAGAAAACAATGTGTGGTAACTATTTTCCCATTTTGATTTTTAGCCAATAAAATAAAGCCTTTGGTAGCCCCTATTATTGAAGGTTAACCATCCGTACATATTCCATCACATTTCAACAAAGATAAATTATTTTTCTCCATGTATTCATTTAAAACTTTTTTAAAAAATCTTCTCCTCTTGTAGTAATATGAATTTTCAAACACAAATACTGTTCAATAATTTTTTCTTCATAAACAAAACGTATGTAAGCCAAAAATTGAGCAAGCCCACTTGAATCAGTTGATTGGTCAACCTGAATTGCAAATAGGACACTGTTTTGTCCAACCTTATCTCGCACTAAATTTTCGATATCTTCAGATAAATCCCGAGTTCTTCGCCCAACTGTACTATCAGCCAAAGGAATCTTCTTAATTTCAGCTTCATATTCAGGGCCAAACATAGCTTATATGATATCATAGCTTGCTGGAGTAACTGTTTTCGCCAGCAGAGTATGTAAGAATCGATTTTTTTTTTCAATTATCTCATTCATCAATCTACTCGCTCCTCACTTCTGCCAAGGAAATGTTCTTGCTTACGGCCGTATGTTTTATTATGAAATGTTCGTTGAGAAGAGTCGATGCACGCGCACCAATGTTGCAACGTAAAGACTGACTAAGCTGATCTCATAGAATAATATGAATTAAATATAGACGGCTGATCTGCACTTCTACAGTAGCCCCACGGCTTCTTTGGTGCTGACTGACAGCTTTGAAAAGTTACCAGACCAAATTATGTATCCCTACGCCGAACCATATGATCTGCAAAAACATGTGTGTAGCAGTTATCACTTCTGACAGTCATAATTTAGGTATATACCTAAATGTTGACTGTCAGAAGTCAGCTGTGAGCTGTCAGTCAGCACCAAAGAAGCCGTGGGGCAACTGTAACACGCACCTCGTGCTAAGCACAGGGTTGTAGTGGAGCGGGAACGCCGTTCCGCCACTGCTTTTTGTGGGAAAATATTAACTTTCACTATGACGAGCTGAGTATTAAAATGTTCTTGTGTCAAATATATTTAAAATACATTTTTTGGTAAAGTTATTCTACTAGACTATACTTCTAAGTTAACTAATTGATTTTATATCAATATTATGTCATTTATGTTTGTGAAATTTTTCAGCTTCGGTGGTTGGGGGGGCCGTGCCGCCCAAACCTCCCCCTTCAAAATTGGGGTGGCTACGGCCTTGTGTTCAGTCACTGCTAACTTTACGACTACACCATTGCTTGAGCAAGCTTTATTTTAAAATACACAATCATTTATTTATCATTCAGACGAGATCCGCCACCGTTTTCAAATGAATCTTATCCAAGCTGACTCGCAACAATTGAGCACTGTCTGACTACAGTAGTCCCATGGCTTCTTTGGTGCTGGCTGACAGCTTTGAAAAGTTACCAGACCAAATCATGTATTCCTACACCGAACCATATGATCTGCAAATACATGTGTTTATCATCTGTCACTTATAACAGTCCAAAATTTAGGTATATACCTAAATGTTGACTGTCTGAAGTCAGCTGTGAGTTGTCAGTCAGCACCAAAGAAGCCATGGGGCTACTGTACTTGACTCCGATACATGTTTACACGATGCGACTAGTAACCTAGTGAGCAATGGCGGTGTGTGATATTTAATTTTGCTGGGGCCAAGTAAAATCATACCTGTAATGATTTTTTTATCGACACGTTTTATCACTTTTAGTTTTATTATTTAAAAAAATAGCTAGAATTACAAAATCTCTAAACAATCCCACAAACAGAAAAAATAAAATACGGCTTTGAATAAATCACCAAGTGATGACATTACTTATACAAACCAAATCATAAACAATAAAAATAAAATAAGCTGTTTTCCCCACAATTTTTTTACCAAACAAGCATTAGCTAGCGTTCTTTTTTCTTGCCATCCACCTGCATAGATATTAAGTCACTACGCATATGTGCTTCTAAACGTTTAATAAAGTCTGTTCAGCGTAGTAGGTATTGTTTTCTGAAAGGCCTTTTTCCCTACCAGAAACCTATTATATAGTAGGATATTGGTAAGAAAAAAGACCTTTCAGAGAGTAATTCCTACCTTGAATGAAGTATACCAAGTTTTTCCTACAGTTTTAATGAAAAAAATGTGTTTTTAATAAAGAATATACTTTATTCATTTTAACTAAGCATTTTCACTCGTCACTTAACTTATTGGGTCTTAACATATATTAAATACACGCTCAAACAAAATAGAAACCATCTTTATAAAATCGCACCCGCCTCGGTGGCGTAGTTGGCTAACGCTTGTCGTTTTGAAGCTCGAATTCTGAGGACGGGGAGTTCGAGGTTCGAATCTCGTTCGGGTGAATTGAGGGTGGTTTTCCCTGAATGGTTTTCCACTCTCCCTCCACGCAAATGCGGGTTCACTTCCTCTAATTCACCCTTCCCAATTCCTAATCCATTAGAGTAAATTAATACTTAAAGCGTATAACCCGAACGGGTAGTAAGACGCGGTGCTAAATATTATATTATAAAATCGCGGGCCCTCCAAGACTGGCCCGACAAAACTGCCGTGTAGCTGGCAGTGGAATGACCTTGAACCAGATCTCCAATTGGGAGGGACTCTGAGAGGGTATATAGTAGCCCCTATCTTCTCCATGTTATTGGAGTTTCGAGCGCTAGTACAGTCGCGTGACGAAGCCTCTTGAGACTGGAATACTATAGCACTAATCGAATAATTAACTCTGTGTGGAGAATGGTGTTCCACTTAAAATGGTTTTTTACAAAATAGGTTGTAAAATAAAAATATTCTTATCTCGGTCTGGTTAACTTGAGGTGTTTTATCCTAAATGGTTTTCTCTCCCTCGACGCAAATGCGGGTTCACTTCTTGTAAATTCAACCTTTCCAATTCCTAATCCATTAGCCTAATCAGTACTTAAGCGTTCAACCTAAACGGGTAGTAAGACGCGGTGCTTGGAAAAAAATAGTAACCACATCTTAAATTATGTTTGAATATTTATTGTTCAATATCTATTACGACATGGGTGACCTGGTGGTCTAGGGGTAAGGTGTCAGACTTCTATGCTGGCGGCCGGGGTTCAATCCTCGGTCCCGGCAAAGATTTATCTGATTACCAAACCGTTCCTCCACCTCTGACAAGACATCTTGGGAATGTGAGGAATTCCAGGCCTCCGCCGTGGTTCGGATTCCACGTTAAACTGTAGGTCCTACATTTCATCTCACATTCACCCTACCATTGCACATTAGCGTAAGTGCGTATAACCCGAACGGGTAGTAAGACGCGGTGCTAATAATAATAATATTGCGACATGAGAAGTTTGTTGTAAACCCGGATTTTGGTTGGAAGAACAGTAGAGAAAATTCAAAGATATTTATTTGCGGCTAACATTGGTAACATTTTGCTATATTTTGTTATTTTATAGGTATTGCTAATATCCATCAAAAGTAACATCTTCAGAAGGCGTGACTATGTACGAGTATATTAAAATTATTTCAGTAACTTTATTAACTAACTTCTACTGGACTTCATAAAAAAAATTATACCAGATACCAAACGCTTCTTGTTTACTCTCTAAGGCAACCAAACTACATTGCAAAATTGTATGAAATGTGGTAGTAGAGCTTTTCTCGCGGCATTATCTTTTTTCTGTTTTTAATTAATAAAAACTCAAATTAAAATTTTATCTTTGAGGTGCACTATTCGTCCACAGAGGCTACTGATATTTAAATTTCAGACCTCTGGAGTGGTTTGTGGAACCTCTAGATCCGGGCTTCGCAACTATAAACACACTCCCGGTCTATTTACACAGTAAGCTGTTTTTAGAAAGATGGACTCAAGCTTAACTCACACGTTGGTAGACCTGGCAAGAGTTGCGCCCCTGTCTCTCAACCAAAAAATTGACTATCATGACACAATCACACAAACTTTTTCAAATGCAGGGACATAGCCCCTCCCCCCCCTTGCTTTCGGGTGCCCTTGGGGAGAACCCATCAAGTGAGAAATATGGAAGTCACCAGCTCGCGCACCTAGAATCACCAGCTGAGTCAGTTTTCATCTGAAATTGAGCCCCCTCCGAAAGTTTTTTCTGGCTACGTGCCTGTCATATGGTGTATTAAAGCTTGGAAGAAAATGTTTAAAAAAATTAATAAACTACCCTTAAGCAAGTTTTCCTCAGAAAAACCAACACGTCGTCTGGTCAATGGCAGTAAAAATTCTTCATTAAAAATACTTTTTTTTAAATCATTTAAAAACTATATTCAAAAATCAATTATTACTTAACCAGTATACAACTATTTATATTTGTAAAAACAAATATATTATTTATCTTTGAAAAAAGATTCCCATATATCCATTTTAAACTAAATCAAAATCCAATTTTGAAAAATTTTAGCTTTATGAAATTTGATTTTTGAAAAAGCAACATACAATATCACTTGTCATATAAAATAGTCACAAAATACCCATTTTGAAAACAAACTGTGGGTTATTTTTTAAATTTTGTTTTTGCTCTGAGAACGGTATTGAAACTAAAACTAAAAACTAGTATTGAATCAATTTAAAAAATATATCACCTAATAACCTTACTAAATGCTAATTTTAAACTAAACCGTTGGAGTCATTTTTAAATATTCCAATTTTTTTTAAATCACTTCTTTTTTTGAGGACTAGGATCAAAATAAATATGTCACACATAAATAAACAAACAAAAGTATAACTCCCTAACACATAAATAAAATTTTCGACCAAAATCCATCTAACCTTTCAGTTCTATGTGCAGGGAAAGACAGGCGGGCATGCATGATGATCACAATACTTAGTCCTAATATGAGAACGTGAGAATGTCAACTACAGTAATTATTTTTTAATCCGCGCGTGTTAGAGTAAGTTGATTTGCCCCTTAGTTTTATATAATATGTATAAGTCCACATTATCTTGGACGGATGATATCCCCCATTCAAGTACAATATACCGATTTTTTAATATTTTTTTTACAGTTTAAGGTTCCACTCTAATCATTGATATCCCCAGACAAGTATCTAGTTGTGTAAATCTGAAGTAAACATACAAACATATTGATATTTCATTGATAGAAATTAACGCGTAGGTCGTTAGATTTTGTAGTATTCACGTATATAAAATAATCCAGGTCTACATTATTTTGCATTCAGCTTCAGGGCAGGTCTAAAACGTGTGACGTATACACAAAAAATTCAGGCGGGCGCCAAAATGGTCCAAGAATAAATGGTGTTTTGTTTTTATCGGGGAAAATATAAATTATAATTAAAGAAGCTTAAGAATCTCTGAAAATCCAAGTTTTTTTAGTTCTTGGAAGTGTGGTATACTTTATACCTCACTGTATATTTATATATTGCATATTTCACTTTATAGTAGAAAAGTCATCAAGTTTTTTTAGTTACATCATTTAGTTTTTCCTTTTTTTAAGGACAAAAAAACAGTCATCGTCTGACTATTATAAAAGTCTTTTTTTAGTTGTTTAAAAAAATCTCCACTAAAAGTATTTATACATAGTCTAGATTTTAAATGGCCAAATATAGTATTCGCCACAGTTTTTTTCAGATGGTGAGGCGGGGCAGTCGGGTGACAGAAAAATATGAGTTTTGCGCACACACAATTTTTGCCTTAGACCGCCCTGTTCAGCTTATCTTCCAAGCACTATTGTAAAAACAAGGTTGCTGTCCTACAACTGATAAGGTGACGCGCCCGTGGTGGAACGAGTGGGGTGTTGGCTGTAACATTGTAGGGTGTACGGTACCTAAAGTTAAAAATTGTCCGATAAAGTTTATATCGTAAAATTGCCCCGCAATGGTGGTTTGCAGCCTACTAATAATTCAGTGAAGGGGCTGGGCTGGGGTTGACTGCACCCAGAAGCTATTACATAATACATCCATCAAATAATGGGTTGATGGGTGGGGACAAAATTTGTTGGCAAAATGTTAAGACAGTTGAATCCCAGTGAAGGAAATGTATTTGTTAAAAAGCTTTGATTCTAATATCTGACTTATTATATTATACTACACTACTATAAAGCCACATGGCTAACTCGTGGACATAAATGTTTACCCACTTCCAGATTAGCTAAAAACTTTAAATATGGCAAACTTATAGCTTCCAGCCTGAACCCGACGAGAAAATTCCAAAAAGTCAAAAAAGAAATTCAACCCCCGAAAAAATTCAAAATGTTGGAGCAACTTTAAAGTCGGTGCGGACCATTCATTGGAGGTCTCTTGTGGGAATTACACTAGTTTACATCCACTTGCAAAGAAAACGTACTAGGGGCTTGGGGGCGGAGCCCTCAATGAGCAAAGCGAGTCTATACACATAAGACTCGACGTCGGTGATAAATCTAACCAACAAGCGCTGTAGTCAACACACATGGTTGAGAAGATAACTGGAAGAACTGTTATTGCTTTTATTTTAACTAATTTGTTAATGTTCCTGGAGTAAAAGACCCAAGGAGAAATATCTGGATTTTTTCACTAACAAATAATTGACATTTGTTTTAAAAAGAGGATATTTTGGGAAAATACAAGAAAAATGTGTGGGCGTGACCCCAGTGACTGTGTGTTGCGAACTTTATCTTGGGCTTTTCCCCAGTCATGCTATCTCGTAAATGTTCTCTAATCCTTATAAGAGGTTATTGGATGATAATCCGTATAAGATAAGGAGATGGAAGGTGTACCTGTTAAGTAGAAACATGCATTGGAACTTTTTCGAAATTCTTTCCCCCCTAAATGTACAAAAATTATAGTTGTTTTAATTTCAAAACTTATTTTTATAGAAAAAATATAGTTCACTTTGACTTAAAAATCTGTTTTAAATGATTAGATTAGATGAATTAAATTATCCAAACCTATTAACTGCAAGTATTCGATATTTTATATTTAACTTAGTGACTTGCTATGGATGAACTTGTAAATATTTCAATATGATCGCCTGAATACTCTTTATTAACTAATAAATATTTACTACTACACAAAAAAATACATTTTTAAATAGTATTGTTTGCCTTTATTAAATTAATTTGTATCTACCTGTATTAAGGCTTCAAATTATTTCAAATTAATGGTGAATTAGTTTTTAACCATTAGATATTTGATTTTTGCCTTCTCTACTATCCCGCATAGGACGGACCGCTCGTATTGGATTTTTGTTTTCTTTAAATTATTTTAAATTATACTGCGTTCGCCTATCCGCCTCGTACACATCGGACATCGGCAATGCCGATAGGAATTTCTAGCTACAGTAGCCCCAAGGCTTCTTTGGTGCTGACTGACAGCTTTAAAAAGTTACCAGACCAAATTACGTATCCCTACGCCGAATCAAATGATCTGCAAAAACATGTGTTTAGCAGTTGTCACTTCTGACATTTAAAAGGTATGTATATACCTAAATGTTGACTGTCAGAAGTCAGCTGTGAGCTGTCAGTCAGCACCAAAGAAGCCATGGGGCTACTGTACATTAAAATCAAATCCGTGCGGTGCGTGTCGATGACGTCATCTGGAATGTGGAGTAGTACACACTCCCCACCGTTCGCACCATTGGTATTCGGGATTTTTCCTAGCGTTATTCTCTCTTTAGTTTATAATTGACATAACAGTTCACTCTTGGAAAAAGTTCATTTATATAATTTATTGAAATGAGCAGTTCATTTATCATTCGCGACCGTTAAATACGGCGTATAATTCAGTAGTTTGTGACCGACCTACATCTTTCAGCTTAGTCCTCCACCAGTTCGCGAACTACCCGCATGGGAGTGAGTTATTTCCCCCTTACATCGGTGTTTCAAGGTCATACTAGGAATAGGAACCCCTCTCCCCTTATGCCTAAATTCATAACTAAAATAAACGTCAGCTTATCAGAGTGAGAACCGCTTTGCTTGATAAGTCTCCCACGCGGCGTAACAACAGGCAACACTGAAATGACCTTGAAAAACGCATTTTCCTGAATCCGACTATAATGAAGGCTTTCAGATGATTGCACGTCAGCTGAAGCTCAGTACATAAATAGCTGTTTTTCATATTGCAGCTAGTGAAGAAAAACGTTGTAGTCTTCGTGCAAAACATTTTATTGATAAAATTAGATCAGGCCAATACTGTAGACCAGCTGCAATGATTATAGTAATCATCCGGAGAGAGAAAAAAAAGGCTCTAAATGCTAGTTTCTCTTCTGGAGCAAACAATTTAAATAATATACAGCTCATCAAAGATGAAACTTGTATACATAAACAAATTAACTAACTTTACACCGTCCTCTATTTTGTCAATGAAAGTGTGTAAAAATATAAATTTCCCATCCATAAAATTACCATATGATTCACCCACAATTTTGTTTTAATTGCACGCGTTAAAACATTAACCTCTTCTGGTTTGTGCATTGTATAATACCGACAAGAAACTGTTAAAGGTTAGATGATCTGAATTACAGCTCTAGTGAGCTTCATAGCTGCTCAAGGTATCGGCGGTTGTCTTGAACCAGCTCCCGCGTGGTCGTCTAAAAGAAACCTCGACCAAACATGGTTATTTCTTGCAGTTGGTCTTACTACTCGTCCGAGCTATTAATATTTTACTGTGGTGAAAGTGAAGTTAGAATTGAGTGTAAATGTACCCGAATTTGCGTAGAGGGAGAGTGGGAAACCACTTAGTAAAATCAACTCCAGAACACTCAGCCGTGATTTGAGCTCGAACCTTCCCGCCACCAAGTTAGCTTGACATTTACCCTGCGCGCTTGCTGATACAGGCAGCAAATATTATTCTAGAAATAAATTTCATAATCAGTTTTCACTATTCAATTGGGTATTTATATGTTACAGTTAAACGTGTAATAAATTAATTGCTAGATTTTTAATTCATAAATTCATTTGGGGGATCGAGTAACGTACTGCTTATAAACTATATAATTGATCTTTATGGTAATGGCTTTCAAAATAATTAGTCAAAATACATGTTGTCTCCCCAACTGGCATTTAAACCCATGCCTCCCAATCTGTTTTAGTTTCTAGCTGTTATATAGTATGAAAAATAAAACTTGTGGAAAACCTGAAGGATGAATAATAACTGCGATCCTTTCCTGAATTACTCATTTCTCCATCTTCCCCTGTCCACCTCTCTCTTTCTCCCCAAAAAAACTTAAAAACGATAGATTTTTTTCTTGTAGTTTCTTACCTAGTGTTTTAAAAGAACTAGAGAACACATTTAGTATCGCACGACTGTATTTGAACTTGCAGAGAAATATAGATCCTACTTCTTTGATCTCTCCAACTCTTCCGAACAAATTGTCAATACTTTAGATATACAGTATTTCATCGTTTTAGGAGTGGGAGGGGCTCACTTTATCATATTTACTCATTTGGAATTCAATTCGGCTCACAAACTATTTATAAAGTCCACGATTCCCCATTAGGGTTCAACCAGACTGACAAGTGAGCGACTGAGTGACTGGGTGGCCAAACTGGTGAGCGAGCGCGTAATTAGCAGACTGATCCACGTTCATTAGAGGGTGGTTTTAACAACTGGTTTATTGTTGTGGTTTTTACATCCTCTCTCCAAGCCAATTGTGATGCCTATTTGTAAAGGCCTACTTTGATTACATTATTGAAGTATTTTATCAAATCTGGTTTACATATATACACTATATTAGGCCTATTGATGGTTTTACCAATTAAATTTGGCCATTAGTATAAAGTGTTAAACCTATCAATAATAAAAAAAAGTCAAATATCATATGAAATCAAGAAGTTTTCCTAGCACTCAAGGAACCAACATACAATATTATTTCCCAGCGCCCGTAAACTAGACTGTACCGGCTCGAGCGCGCACGCCTCGCCCAGTCTGACCTGTCCTCTTAAGCTCTTCTCTGTTTGCAGACCACAGCACCATCAAGTCAGATTACTAATTGCCAATAATTGGAGGACGTTTCCAATAGTGGCGGAACCTTAATAATGTAGGGAGGAAAATAGCATCCCTAGGGAATTTTGTGGGTACCCACCAAGCAAAATAGGGGTCTCCACCAGCAAATTTAAAATTTTGGGTATTTAGTGGTACTAACCTGGATTTTTTTAAAGGCTAGACTTAATTAGAACTATTAAGAATGAAATTTCTCCAGAATTTGGTTGAAATTTAAATTCTTAAACGAATTATTTGGGGAATGCTCCTCCAGGAAATTCTTGAAAATTTGACTTACTAGACACTACTAAGTGAGATGGAGATTTTTGAAAATTAAATAACTCTAAACTACTGGAATAGTCCTACCCTGACACATTTTGGAATATGGACGTTAGTTGCACGGCAATATTTGAGCTTCAGATTGGAGTGTGTAACCCCCCCCCCC
>CABFOW010000563.1:176066-197168 GCA_902141385.1 Timema californicum
AAAAACATTATCATATGATTTATACTAATGCAGGTGACCTGGTGGTCTAGGGGTAAGGTGTCAGACTTCTATGCTGGCGGCCGGGGTTCGATCCCCGGTCCCGGCAAAGATTTATCTGATTACTAATCCCTTCCTTCACCTCTGACAAGACATCTTGTGAATGTGAGGAATGCCAGGTCTCCACCGTGGTTCAGATTCCACGTTAAATTGTAGGTCCTCCATTTCATCTCACAATCACCCTACCATTACACATTAGCGTAAGTGCGTATAACCCGAACGGGTAGTAAGACGCAGTGCTAATAATAATAATAATAATATACTAATGCAATAATTGTGATTCCAGTTATCCTTAAAGCTGGCTACAAAACTTCAAATTTATCATAAAATTTCCCGACTTTCAGACAACATTAAAAACATTTCCATCCTTCAAATTTATCATAAAATTTCCCGACTTTCAGACAACATTAAAAACATTTCCATCCTTACCTTTTTTGCAGTTTTTCTTGGTAAATGGCAATTTAACTATTTATGACATTGATCACATATTTTGGCAAACAATCATAACAGATAAATATAAACGATTAAATATGTTATTTTTCTAGTATTTTATGTTAAAGATTATATTTGTGTCCCTATTTTGCTAAAATTGACAGACACAAAATGTCTTCCTTTTGTTTAAGTGCATAATTAGTCAAGTAATTAAATTCCCAGATTTTTCTTTTAAATTCCCCGAAATAAAAAATGTCTGACATTTCCAATTTTTCCCTGTCTGAGCCACACGGTCTTATCATACTCACGCATCGACTTGGCGTTTGAATATGTCACCAACGTCGGGTGTGCTTATACCAGATATGATACACCAATTTTATAATTAAATTCTTTAAAATAAATCACTTTTTTCTGTAATTCAATGGTCTGACATTTACATTTATATTCACAAGTGCTGTTCAGTAAAATATAAAATAATTTTATATCAACATTGATTTTTTTAACCCGCCTCGGTGGCGTAGTTGGCTAACGCGCTAGTCGGCTAACGCGCTAGTCGTGTAGAACTCGACTGCTGAGGACGAGGAGATCGAGGTTCTAATCTCGGTCGGGTGAACTGGGGGTGGTTTTCCCACTCTCCTTCCACGCAAATGCGGGTTCACTTCCTCTAATTCAACCTTCCCCATTCCTAATCCATTAGCTTAATTAGTACCTAAAGCGTATAACCCGAATATGTAGTAAGACGCGGTGCTAATAATAATAATAATAATAATAATAATAATAAATATTGAATTTATATTAATATTAGTTTTATTTGTATCGTTTGTCTATAAAAAGTGACAAGACAGCTGCAGTCTGTTTTATTTAGAAACAGACAGAAGAATGCTTCAACCCGTTTGTTAACTAAGATTATTGCCATATCTGCGTTTTCCCTATAGCCTACCACAAAAAATAAGTATCTTTATATGTTACATATTTGACTGGTCAGAACTCTCCATTATTTTTAATGCAGCCCTGATGAGTCACAGTGGTGTTTGTTGATACACTGCGCGATTTGGCCGGTGATGTCACTGCACTGCCATGTGCGTCATACGGACTAAAGTGGGCACTACAGCTACACTGTGCGCCACAGCACTTGTACTCTGGCTGTGCTGCCCATCGTGTTTGTCTAAAAATATCGTTCTAAATGGGATTGCTTGGAGATGATTTCCTAAAGCGAATTTATTTGTGTTCACAATAATAAAAAAATGAATGTATTAAATGGGCCATTCAAATAAAACCAAATATATGGTGATTTATGTGTGTTCTCACATCAAGTTTCATTTTATTTAATTTTTGTTTGCCAAAACTCTTAGAGAGAATATTAAAAGAGTTATGATTTTTTGAAAATTTTATTTTCATTTAAAAAAACTTTTATTCAATGTGTGGTGGCTTTGGGGGTTCAAACCCACCACGAAATTTGATGAACAAAATATATATGGCTTTATTTATGGTTCGAACAATATCAAAATTAAGATAAAAATACAAATTAGGGGGCTGTGTTACCATAAAAAGCACTTAAAGAGCTTCTAGAGGTGTTAAATATTTAGAAATTTTCCTAGCCTTCGGCATTTTGGGGGTTATTTTACCATTAAAAAAACCCTTCACAGAGCTTCAGAAAGTGTTTAATATTTTTAAAAAATCAGTCTTCTGCAGCTAGGGGGTTATTTTACTATGAAAAAGAAACCACTTCAGAGAGCTTCTAGAAGTGTTTATCATTTATAATTTTTTCTAGCTTGCAGCAATTGGGGGATGTGCCCATCAAACATCTCCCTCCCCGTTCCCCTCCCGCAATTATTGGCAGGCTACGGCCTTGGATTCAGCTGCTTAGCATGTCAGGAACAAAAGGAAATAGGGTAGACCTGTGGGATTCAGGGCTACTATGCACTTGTCAGATCGGGAAAACACGAGGAATTTTACGAAATCTATCAACATAACTGGAATATTTGGGACATTTAACTGAATGCTTGAAATAGAAGTCTTCGGATGGACAAAAAAGTGAACTGAAGAATTTAGCACACTGATTCACATATTTCTTATTGGTATTACCTCTTAAATATTGAGAGGATACAAAATATGTATTTCCCCATCAATCATAAATAATCCTGTTCTAAACATAAGTTACATGATTTCACATTAGTCAGTTTGATGACCAGTGAAATTTTATTACCATTTATTTTTTATTTAATCAAAGCTTTTGGAAAAATGGGAATCTCTTCTAAAAAACCTGAAACAACTTAGGAATTTGCTAGTAGTAAAATAGTGGCAACTTTGGTTAAAGTTTATCTGTCCAAAAAAAAAGTAAGCTATATAATGTATCTGTCAATTATTTATATTTATAAAAACATTATTTTAAGCTTAATCAATAGGATATTAAAATGTTACGTCAATATTCTCTATTTCATATCATAACATTTTTAACTTTAAATTTTAATACTTTCTTGAAGTCCTCAACTTGTAGACACACCAAGTTTAGAAATGAGTTCACAGGGTTACAATATATAAGCTTGTGTGATATACCTTAAGAACCATCCTAATAATAACCTTGATGTTCTGCTTCACTAAGCAACTTACTATTTGGATTCTGGTCTTGGTTCCTTAAAAATAAATGCTAATTTCAATCATCGGTTCTGGTTTTACTCTTTGGTCTTTACCTTACAAAGGTTTCCCTAACTCTATGCTAGGTGTTTATGGTTGACTCTGAATTATCACCAAAAGGATTTGTTCATATAGTTTGTATGAATGGTAAAATATCATGAATTGACTGCACATGTGTGACCTCTAACACCAGATGTTGTTCACAGGTGATCTTGCTGCTGTGAGTGAGGTTCTGGTGCAGTTGTCTAAAAGGCAAGGGTCCACAGACAACATCAGTGTGATTGTGGTGTTCCTGACCGATCCAGAGAGGATTGCCTCTCGAGTTCTGGATGACCCAGTTCTGTGGGAGCGCCTGAAGAACGGCTCCACCCAGGACATGGCTGACCAAAACAATGGTATTGATGATCCAAAGTCTGGCCTGATGCTAGACTTAGACATCCCTGCCAGTTTCAAGCAAAATGGTACAACCACAGTCAGTGAGATGTTCTTTATGCAGCAAGGGGCCAACAATGTCAAGGGTGGTGATTACAGTGCTGAGGGTGAAGAGGATGATGATGACCTTGGCCCAGAGACAGATGTTGATGCTGTTGATGATGTGTTGCTCTCTCCTGCTATAGCAGCAGCAAAGGCCTTAGCTGCTGCCAATAACACTAATCCCTTTAAAACAGATAAGAACTCTGACCTTGAGGTCCAAAGAAATCAGCTGAGAGATTTTGATGAACCTGCAACAAAGCAGAGAGGGGAGACACCCACACCACCTGCAGACACAGGTAAACCAAACTTCCAATTATATCAATGCTACGCAAAAAGGCTCTTAAAAATTGTTTCACGAGTTCTAGATCAGCTGTAGGGAGGTTAAAGAATGTTAACAACACTTAAGTCTCTGAGGGAGGTTTAATTAGGTGCAATTTACTTAAAGCTCAATCTCATTTTGCACTCTTTTATATGATAATGATAAATTAATTATCTTTATAAATGTATACACAATGATATGATAATTTCTATATTATAATATGAAGAGTTCGTGTATCTCTCTATCTGTAATGAGCATTGTGCAATATCTACTGCACACAGAGGACTGAAAATGACTAAAATGACTAGTCCCTTTTTACAAAAATGTATACCTTGAAGCTGGAATTAAAAAAATTTGGATTTTGTTTCCTTTAATTAATATCTCTCTAGGAAGAAATAAAATTAAAAGCTTTTTTATATCTGTCTGAAGCAAGGAAAAGTGCTTGGGTAAGCATACTTCAAGTTAATAAATGTGAGTTTTTTAAACATTGGAACACATTGTGGTGTGTGTTTAAGTATGAATGAATGAATTTATTTATGTATTGTAATGATACTGATTTGGACCACTCTCATATATTGTCATGGATGAAGTGCATTTTTATTTAAGTTGTATGTAAAATATCATTTTAATACTCCATCCATGGAGAATCACACGCTTTACAGAATTGATGTCAATAGATTACACCATAAGACTTATTTTTTATTTTAAAAATCAACTCCATACTAATACCTAAAAAGCAAGTGACACTAGCTCCCTCTACCCAATAGGAAGCTAGCCTTCACAACATGTCGCCAGGACTCTTTCTATTAGTTGGTTTTGATACTGGTGACAAGAGGGTACAAGAGGCAAGGGGTAGGTCATATATAAGCTGCTTGTGCATATGAATATGTAGAGTAGTCACTTAAATCTACACAGCATGGTACTCAAAACATGGAACGTGTAATGTTACAGAGAAATAATCTGTAGTTCAACCAAACTGTATTATATAAAATTATATCTTCAGTGCCGAAGATAAAATCACTTTAATAAATCATATGCAAAATTAAGTCTTATTTATTCAATTAGATATCAGATTGTAAAACCGTATCATAATAATTGGCGCTCAATCTTGGGGCTATAAAAACCAATTATCTCACAATACAAATCCAGTATGCAATAATCAACACCCAATTGTGGAGCATAATAATACTGTACTGCTTTAATTAGTGCTCGATCATGGGGCAATTATCAGCTAACTAAACAGTATAACTTCAATCAGCGCCCATCACCGACGCATAGCATTTTAATTGGCACCCAACGTGAACCTATTAATTTCATAACACTTTAATTGCCACCCAATCGCGGGGCAATAATTTCAACAGCACTCTAGTATGAATGAATGAATTTATGTATGATAGAATGAATGAATGAATTTATGTATGATAGAATGAATGCACTAATCTATGAATGAATGTTTGTGAATGTATTTATGTATGAGTATACTAAGTCTGTTCATGATAGGATTTTACCTCGATGACAGTTCAAAAATCATATCTTTAGGTTTTGGACTGCTAACACTTGTAAAAGATCACCATTTTATTATAAATAAGTTTGTTAATTACATGTTATAGTTTACATTTAAAGTAACGTAAACTTTAGTTTTCTTACGCTGTTTTCATAACTTTTATAATTTCTTTTTACCCAATCCTAAACAATATTTTAAACAAAATTAAAATTACTTATTCTCCATATTGGAATGTTATCTATAATGTGTCTATGGTGCACATATTAATTAATACCTTTTAATATAGGCATCAACTCATCTGTGAGGGAACCATGTAAAGCATTGTTATGACTAATTTCAAAATTTAAAAAAGTATGTTCAGCATTTCGGTAGTAAAGTAAATAAAATGGGTTGTGAGAGTATTTAAGGGAAGAGGTGTTTGTTACCCTGCGCTTGATCAGTCCACATTATATGTTAAGGAAGGTAAAGGTTGGATAGCAAGTAGGTGATAAAAGAAAGGATATGTTTAAGAAAAAGGCAATAAAAGGAGGAATATGATACCTCAGAAGCATCTGGCAATAGGTTAGGGGAGGGGTTGGTAAAGGTATTGTCAAATGGAGGGTGTGTGAAACCCTGAAAGTACGTGGGGGAAGAGTTGGCTCTGTGTGAGCAAGTTCTATGAGATTTTTTTTATCAACTATCATTGAGCTAATCAAGATTCAACCTAAGGGTTGGATCTAGTTAGGCCAAGATCAGCGGGGAAGTCGGGTGTAAGGTTGTAATTTTGTTCAAATAATAAAAGTAAAAAGGTTAAGAAACAACTGATTTAGTCTAGCAATATAAGTAGACATTAAGTTGTTATATCATGTACCTAATTTGTATTTTATATTTTAATCATTTTGAAATATTTTAGGTAAAAAAAATGCAATAACTGCATTTAAGTTATACACACAATTTACATAAAATAAATTAAAAACAAACTTTGAGTGGTGTCACTACTTAAGTAAAGTCGCTTTAGAAACAATTCAAGTTGAGGTGGAATAATTGAAATCTGATCGAAATTCTGTAAAAAATAAGCAGTTCAGAGTGTCATTAAAAACAAAGGTGTGATTGCCTGTCATATTAATTTACTTTATTTTACAATGTTCTGAGTTTTAATGATAAAGTTTTGAAAAGGTATAGAGAAGTTTTGAGTATTGAAATGATTGTCAATCTGATATCGAATACTGTGGTTTGATAACGGGTGCATTTTTGTCTAGTTTGTATGTACATTTTTGAAGATATGCAGAATGGTGAACATCCCCCCTCCCCTTAATCTGGCCCTGCTTATTATTATTATTATCCATTTGGGTTATACACATTTTAATTATAACAGGGTAGGGCTAAGGATATGTATGTATATATATATATATAAAATATTTGAGAACATTTTATTATGAAGTTAATAGTCTATTTTGTATAAAATAAACAAGCAATATCTATAATGCAAAGTTGAAGATTAAAAAAAAAAATTAGTTAATGAATTGTTCTCACTGAAGCATGTATTTTCAAAAACCAGTTTGTGATGTCAGTAACCAACCTTTGTGGTACTGAGAGGGAAGCTCTCGGTCATTAAATTATGGAGGAAATGACTTAGACACACAACAACTGGGCGAGAGACTCAAATTTTGAAAATTAACAATATTCTCTTTTTTTAAATACCTTATGTGCAATTTTAGAAAACGGTTCAGGTGAAAAGGTATTAAAATATGGAGGGGGTGAAATAATAGTTTGTATATCTCCAGAAACTTATTTATAAATTTATATATATATTTTTTTAAATATGACCTTTGTTAAAATTATTTTTTAAATTCTAAACTAGTTAGGAAATATCCAAAGATATATACAATCTTTTTGAAAACGGAGATGTCATATTTTATACAAATATGTCGGGTGTAATCATGGCAGATAAATCATAAGAATTATTTTAAAAAAAACTGAAATTCAATAATTTATTTATTTTTTATGAGGATTTATAAAAACCAAATTAATTTTCTTGAAACAAAATAACCTTTATTTCAATAGAAGAAATATGCTGGCGGCCAGGGTTCAATCCTCGGTCCCGGCAAAGATTTATCTGATTACCAAACCCTTCCTTCACCTCTGACAAGAAAAGACATCTTGTGAATGTGAAGAATGCCAGGCCTCCACCGTGGTTCGGATTCCACGTTAAACTGTAGGTCCTTCATTTCATCACAGTCACCCTACCATTACACATTAGCGTGTGTATAACCCGGACGGGTAGTAAGACGCAGTGCTAATAATAATAATAGAAGAAAATTTTACAAAGCTATTAAATAACTACCAACAGATTTAAGGGTGTATATGGTACAATTTGGTCATAAATCTTTGGGAGTTCCCCATTAAGTAAGAAGAAATCTTCCCTGCCTTAAAGGGGCCCATCCACCTAAGTCTGGCTTGGTGAGCTTTACTCATGAGCTGGCCTTTGTCATATTTAACCATAGATATTCTCCCGCCAGCACTAGCAATCTTCCAACTTTTTCCAAACATTTCACTTTATACGGTGAGTTTGTCAAAGAAAGTTGCAGAAACCGTGTTCATTTTAGACAAATGTGGCAGTTCAAGAGAGTAAAAAATTTTTTTGAACGAACCTTAATGATTATCAGTGAATTTCCTCTACAGAATTGCACGAGTCTAATCCTGCTTTCCCCTATTAAAGTAATCAGCGCTGCAAACCTACCAGAGCCAGAAATTGATGGTACTACTCAAAAAGACTATCAAAAATTATTTAAATAGGGCTGGCCTGGGAAGGGATTATCTAAAACGCAAACAATGTTTGAGTCTCAGACTGTGTGAAAATCTCCAACGAACATGGGCAGTCATAAATCGTGCTATTCTTAATTATTATTATTATTATTATTATTATTATTAGCACAGCTTCTTACTACCCGTAAGGGTTGTACGCACTTACGCTAATGTGTAATGGTAGGGTGATTGCGAGATGAAATGGAGGACCTACAGTTTAACGTGGAATCCGAACCACGGTGGAGGCCTGGCATTCCCCACATTCACAAGATGTCTTGTCAGAGGTGAAGGAAGGATTTGGTAATCAGATAAATTTATGCCGGGACCGGGGATTGAACCCCTGCCGCCAGCATAGAAGTCTGACACCTTACCCATGGACCGCCAGGTCACCTATTCTTAATCAAAACTTTGATAAATTACAAGTTTCAATTGCTGGGGTTCCACTTTCAAATATCATGAAACAAACATTCAAGATGACCCTGGTGCAACAAAGGTTTTAGCTAAGAGAGGTGCTGACATTCTGAGAGGATTTTGGACTCTTCTAAAGCTTCCACAAGTATTATGGTAGCAGCTAGTGGTGATGGTACAATCCTACCACTATTTGTTGTGTACAAAGTTAAAAATCTGTAAGAAACGTGGACTGAAGGTGAAGTAGAGGGATCCAAATACAATTCCAACTTATCAGATTGGTTTGACTTTAACACGTTTGAAGAGTGGTTGTTCAAACCCCTATGTTAGGATACTTGCTGGCACTAAGATAATAATTGTTGACAATTTATACAGCCATTTATCTTTGACTGTACTCCAAAGTTGTGAGGAGAATGATGTGCGTTTCATATTCCTGCCATCAAATTCAACCCACCTCTGCCAGCCTTTAGACGTTGCCTATTTCAAACCTCTTTAAGATTGCTTGGCGGTGAATACTAGAGGAATGGAAACAAAAAAGCACGCAGGAATCCTTAACAAAAGTGAATTTCCAAGAAATATAAGGGAAACTTTGGAAGAAGTGGGGATGAAAGACACTTAAAATGTTAAGGCTGGATTCAGAATGAACCAATGTTCCCTACTGGGTGCATATAATACATATAGAAACACAGTCATTTTAACTAATATATTTATTATAGTAAACAAAAGATAAATTGTAATAAATACAGGTTTCACAAGATTGAACAAATAGCAAAGAGCAAATAAAGAATGTAACATTTACACAGTCTCACTTGGTAGATTTTGTTATTAATAGGTATCCATAAACCATGATGAATCCACAGCTGATAACTCCAGCGGATTGGTGGCTATCAAACAGGTGTCACAAAAGTACTACTGCTGGTCTTATTCCCCTATGGTACTGCCAGCATAATATAGTACATTGATAACTATAAATATCTATGCTAAATCAACACCTAATCATAGGCTAATATAAAAATAGAATAATTAGCGCGGACCCCACAATGAATCTAAGGCAATTTCCTTGGGTAGCGCCATTAAGCCAATACTCAGCTAATTAACAGTTTTTAACAACATTTACATAAAGTCCTAAACTTGTTTTTAAAGTAAACAGACATCCTGGTAGTAGCCCCCAATATAAAAAACTAATGTTCATGACGTTTAGGACGTCATGACTAAATTCGGAATGAAAGAGTAACAAACTCAGACTAAATCTCAACACCAACATTCTTAGCCAGAGGCTTTAATGTAAGAACAGTGCCATGTGACACATAAATAATCTTAGCAAACATCTATGCTCAAGTTAGACATACCAATTTAGTAAACCAAAACAAAAACTATTCTTCTAGAAACCAAACGAGGCTGTTCTTAATATTAAAGACATATAGTTTTCCTTTGAAGAAGGATGCATAGTTTACATTACTTTACAAAAGTCAAGTAGCAAGGACTTGGCCACGACGACATGATACCAGTACAGCTGAATGCGCCATGTCCACGGTGAATTAAGTAGGGCGACCCCTTATCCCGTTGTCACGGTTGAAGGTAGCGAATCTGACGCCGCAGTCGCCATGGTCCTTCGTGACGGCGAATACTCCGTGTAGTCTTGACTCACGGTGGAACCTTTCTACGCATCTGACGTCGCAGTCTGCATGGTCTATAGTGTCGGCGCCGGGCGGCGAATATTCCTTGTAGCCGCGACTCGTCGTGGAATTATTCTATGAAAAGTTATCTCTGGACGGCCCATATATATACCAACCCTGGCTAGGACAAGGCGAAAAAGAAATGGAAAATAAGAATGTAAGAACAGACAGAAATAAAAGAGAATAAACGTGGGGAGAAAAGAAAAACAAATGAACACTGTCCAAGGTTTCTTTAAGTGACCACCAGGACCTCTGTGCGCGTAACAGGTGTAGACGTCGAACCTTGACCTCGTTCTCTTCTCCAGCTGAGTTCAACCAGCGCGCAGGTGTAGGATCGGCCATGGTTGAAAACCTCGTGTTTTTTAAAAGAATGATATCTGCAGACATCTGGCTGGGGTGAGCTTGTTCATAAATATATTATAGCATAATATATCTGTATTAATTTCACTTATTTAATATCTACTATTGTTTTTTATGAGAAATAAGGATATAGACATATTTTTTTAAATTTTTCGTGTGTGTACACCACGTGGCTGTAGAACTCCCGTTTATGAATTATTATCCACCAGGAAAAGCGAAGTGTTAAAGTCTTTAGTTCATAAACACAATAATATTAGCCTTCTTCTTTGATATTTAACACTGTAATTATCAAAAGCCAATATATTTGATCAACCACGTGTTAGGAGGTTTAGACGATAGGTAACTTTCGTAAACCAGACGATATAACTTTAGAAACAGATTAAATTAAATATACTGATTTAATTTCTGTCTCGCATAAAATCCCAAAAATATTAAATATTTTTCTTGTAGCTGTTTAACCATTTGGTTGACACGCTACAAGATCAGGTATCATTCCTCTTAAACGGCAGGCAGTTCTTTCCAAGAGTCCGAATATGCCAAAGCTTACCAGTACAGGGACCAATGACAATACAAATTCTCTCGTGACATGAAACCAGATTGGCTGATGCTCTTTTGGGATACCTTCAAGAACACAGTACTTTGAATAGAGGAGGAACAACAACTTGACGTGGAAGGTGCAGAAGACAATGTAGTAACGGGCAGAACTGTAACCTTCCAAAGTATTCAACTATTAGAAAGTTCAACTGATAGGCTTGTGGCTACCATATCATCTGGCCCCAGATCAGTAAGGCGATCATCTAAGAAGAAAAATCGCACCTAAAGCAGTGAAGAAGAGAACCTCGCATTCACCTAATTTTGAAAGTAGTGACTTCAATATGAGTTGCAGTTCAAGTGAGCAGAGAGAATCTCAACATGGACCGAACAGTCAAAAAATTTCTACTCCTTCCACTGTGCATTGTGTCAACTCTGATATTAATTTTTAAACCGAAGATTTTTGTAGGTACAGTTAAACTAGAAGGGCAATTCAAAACCACGAAAGTTCATGGGCAAGATCGTGGAATGTCTCAAAGATGGAAACTACAGTGTCTCATTTTTAAGGAAACAGCGAGGCCAGAAACATATTTTCACTATCCTTCACTGGAGGACAAACTTATTGTGGAAAAGAACAACATACTCGGGAAGTTTCAAGAAACTGATTTGAGATGAGAACACTTCAATTTTAAGTTGTTAAGAACTGATGTTGGATGAGAATTTTTTTTAAAATAATTTAATAACTCTTTTTAATGATTTTATTCAATACTTTTTTAATATTAAAAGGCTTTAATATTACAAGATTCTCAATTTTTACTTTCTTTCTATCTTACATGTAGAGAAAGTATTGATTGACAAAAAAAACTTAACTTGAGATTTTGATGAAGCTCGACGTTTCATGACCCCCTCAAATCCGAAAAAGTGGTTTTTGAATTTCTGACTCTTTGGCTATACCTCCAACTAGAGCCTAAACTATTTTACCGACAGGCTTAAACTTGGTATCAAGGGTTTTCATAGGGTTACCCCGAGGGTTTTTTGGAATTGAATATCTAACCCTTAAATTAAGGGTAGTTTACTGAAGGCCAAAGAGAAAAAAAAGTATATTTTCTCAATCAGCTCTAACTATTTTGATTGAATTTCATTTCTAAATATTCTAAACAAAATGGCTACTCTCAATATTTCGGAAAAATGACTTTTAAGGGCTCCAGTCTGATGCGTAAATTATATTTTTTTTTTATAATATCTCCTAAACTATTTGAGCTATGAAATTACTTATCATTACAAATATGTAGATCTATTTATAATACAAATATTAATATTTTTTAACTTTTCTAACACAAAAGGTAAAGTATTGCAACATTTAAAAAAATCTAATCTGAAATGTTGATGGATGGCGAAGTCTCATGACCCCCTGAACACTAAAAACTGGTCTTTGCAGTGCCGTCTGTGTGTCTGTTTAAACTTTAAATTAAGAGTAGTTTAGTAGAGCCCGAAAAGAGAAAAAATCTTTCTCAAAATCGCCTCTAAAAACGATTTTGATTAAAATTAGTATCTAGGCGTTGATTAAGATTATAAATAAACTGGCTATTTTCATTTTCCCATGAAAATTACTTTTAGGGTACTTTATAGAAGCTGAAATTTCCGTATCTCCGCAACTATTTGAGATACTAAATAACTTATCATTGCAAAATTGTAGTGCTATTAAAAATTAAAAACTTTTATATGAAATATATTTTTATAAAACAGTTTCTGAGATATTGGCAATTATATTAATACAATTTTGTGAGCTTTTGTTGTAAACTAAAGATTTAACGCCATAGAGTAATTAAATATGTCTCTCAAAAAGTATATTATTTTTCCTTAAACCTGTTAGATCATTGTTGTACATACATTTCTCCTATCTCCATTTTGGACTAGTCAATATTTACATTTTTTATTGGTAAACATTTATAAATGAGTAATTTAATAGCAATTTGATAACATGAAGGTGTGCAACACCTAATAAAATGTTGAAAATGTTGACTGGAAGTCAAAATTTTAATATGAAGTGGACCTAATATTGATCTTTTTTTATCGATCCAAACATACAAATGAGGACATTATTGCTTAAAAAATAAAATTATGAAATTTAAAACTGGGACTCAAAAAATATTTACATAGGTATAGTGCAATATATGCTTGGGCTTGCTTATTATTTATATTTAGTTTCACATATATTACAAGTTTGAGTAAATGTCTCCACTTTTAAACAATAGAGTGAGAAAGTCCATGTAGAGTTCAATACCATTTTGTTTTAGTTAAAATATTTTACTTTTATAATCCAATTTGACTTTTAATTGTGTAAAATAAATTTTTTGGCAAGTAAATGATTTTTTTTACAGTCACGCCTTCTAGTTTATCATGTAAACCAATCTGGACAGTTAATTTAACAAATAGGGTATAGTAAAGTTGATATATAAGGTAAGTTCAATCCTCGGTCCCGGCACAGATTTATCTGATTACCAAATCCTTCCTTCACCTCTGACAAGACATCTTGTGAATGTGGGGAATGCCAGGCCTCCACCCTGGTTCGGATTCCACGTTAAACTGTAGGTCCTCCATTTCATCTCACAATCACCCTACGATTAGCGTAAGTGCGTATAACCCGAACGGGTAGTAAGACGCGGTGCTAATAATAATAATATATAAGGTAAACAAATAAGTGATCAACTTTACCCGAATTGACGGTATATATCTATTCGTCAAACCATATGATCTGAATCTGAATTTGTATGGAGAGAGTAAAACCACCTAGGAAAAACCACACTCAGCTCACCAGACCACGATTCGAAACCCGATCTCGTGTCATTGGCAGTCTAGTCTATCGTGAGAGTTAGGGGACGGCCAGACTAGACGCGCGAGTGACTAAAAAAATAGAATGGAACAAACACATTGGTTATAATGAGAGGTGGCCAGGGACGAGTGAGTGACAGAACACGCGCGCTAGAGAGATAGAACAAGTTCTATTTTTCAAAAACGCACGCTCGACCCGGAACAGTCTAGTTTATAGGCGCTAGGCAATAATTTGTGTATGTTGGTTCAACGAGTGGTAGGAAAACTTCTCAATTTGACATATTAGACTTTTTTTATAATTATCGATAGGCTTAGCACACTTGCTACTAGCGACCTATATTAATTGGTAAGCTCACAAACCATACCTATATATACATGGCTATGTAAAACTAATAAAGTTCGTTCACGGTAGGAGTTTACCTCTGAAAGGGCTTTTTCCCTACCAGAAATCTATTATATAGTAGGATATTGGTGGGGAAAAAGACCTTTCAGAGGTAAACTACTACCGTGAATGAAGTATATGTTAAAATACTTCAATAGTATAGTCAAAGTAGGCCTATACAAATAAGAATCGCCATTGGCGCGGATAGAGGATGAGAAAACCACAAAAATAAATAATTTGTCAAAAAATAACCCTCAGTTCACTGAGCCCAGATTCGAACCTTTGCCTCCTCATAAACAACAGAGAGCAAGCTGCTAATCGCTTGCTAGCCAGTTTGGCGGGGCCGTTTAATCACTCACTCGCTCGCACGCATGCTTATCCGTCCGCCTGGCCGAACCCTAACACTGTAACAGATTTTTTTTATATTCAAACACAAAAAATTAAAAATAACTGAATGTTTATTTTTTAAAGTCTACTTAGAAGTGCTTTGCTACAAAAGGCTACCTTCTCATACAGACTAAACGAATGTGATTGATGACTTCATACAAATCATATTCATATTCGGTTGTGTTCATATGTATGGTTTTACAAAATAGTTTTATTTTGAAACTAATATTTGTAATGTATGGTGGCCAGTTAAAGGCGATGCAGGTGTAAATACAATATTTATTCTTACATGCATTATATGTCACCACCATTAAACACATACACAAAAAAAGTTTGATTTATTTTATTAGTTAAGGAAAAGCTGACTATACAAAAATCCTTAAACAAGTATTATTAGAAAGAAGCGTTTGATTTAATATAGCAAATAAATACTTATTTCAACATAAGTTAACATTAACATAAACCAGTGTTTGCAATGAAATATCTTGTTAGCTGAGCTGTCAGTTTCCATTCCATCACCTAAGCAGGATAGACTCTGTATCTGTAATAATACTTTTTCACCGGGCAGCTGTGCGCGTGCCCATGCGGCGTGTCAAGGAAGCTGTTAACAAAAGACGAGCGGCAGCGTGTGCAATAAGATTGAGTTAGGGTCTTTTTATAGAGTTCTGTCAGTGTGCCTTGAATAGTTTTTTTTTCACGTGCTTTTATAGTTTGCATGTAAATTAGAATCTCACATACTTTGTAATTACAGGTATGTTGAACGGACATTTTTATTTTGTAGGTTATAAAGGCGTGACCCCAATGATTGTTCTAGTGTTTCATTTGGGGATGGACTTTAAAAGATTGTTTTAAATGGATTTTTAAGTGATTTAAATCATTCAACAAAATGTGTTTACTAGTAGACACGAGTTGTAAATGGAATTGTCGATTGTAGGTCGTGTGGGATCCAGTTAACGCAACAGCTAGCTATATTTGGCTTGGACAAGTGTTGGGTCAGCTTATGTAGAGCTAAGAATCTAATCTTCAGTTTGATAGTTAAATTTTCTTCGCTCATTCTGTGAATTGCAAATGTTTTTGATTATTTGTTAACAAATGAGTCCAATTATATTAGCACTTTTCAATAATAGACGTTTGGTAAGTTTAAGATTACATAGTAAGCCCTATGTTCTTTTCTAATATACACTTGCTGTAAATAACAATTAGTTCGTGAAAAGGATTTGCCAACTAATTTTGGTTGAATTAAATTTAATTTTAGTTTGTGTCAGTCACTATGAAAATAAACACACATGGTTTAAATATTTTCACCACACGTTATATGTATTATGTCAATGCTTTATTTCGTTTGATTCAAAATTGTAGTTTTATATACGCTACACACAAACACATCAGTAACCTTTATGATATATGCTGACTCAACTGAAAAGTTCTAGCGTATCATTAGTAGCCAAACAGTATGTGTTCTTGTTAGCTTCTTGGCTCACCAATTATTTTTGTGAAGGGTAGCTCAGCTGTTAAAACAGGGATACAGTAGAACTTTATCTAGACAAGACAAGTTGAATAGATCTTTGTTTAAAGAGGAAGGGGAGAAGGCCTGTAGTCATATTACTTATTGGTAATAGGTTTGTAAAGAGGTGTAGTGAGGGTGTCATAAGGTTTCTTTAAATGGTGGGGTAGGGGGAAGTCCGGAAGGTTTCGGGTTTCTTTATGTCAATGGAGAGGTAAAATCAGCTCTCCTATATGCCAATGGGGGAGGGGGTTAATCAGGTTGATGTTTATGCTTGATGGGAGAGGGGGAGTGTTATCAGATTGTTTAATGGGTCAGTGGTGGGTGTTGCCCTTAGATTTTCATATATTTCAGTCTAGATTTTCAACAACCCTTAATCTAAATATATTTTATGTGGATACCTAACCTGGATGTGTTACACATGTATATTAAATACTCTCCCAGTTAATTAGTTATTTTAAATGTAATAATGTTAATTAATTAATTAAACTTGATTCCAAATATGTGTACATTTTGTTGGAAGATGTTAATATTAAGTATCTATCCCTATTCATGGAGACTGGTGAGAATACCTGAATGGATCACAGGTGCCAGTGACCCCAATGTGTTAAAATGACTTGATTCTTTAGAACAGGTTTTGTAGCGGGTGAGTGTGCATTTCTATTATTTCCTGGTGTTGCAGATGTAGGCTGCTACCAACTAGAGCTTAACAAGTTTCCAGAGACTAACCAAAGTGTGATTTTAACAATTACCTACAATAGAATATAATATGAGAGCTTGAGAACTTAATATATTATACATAACACCTAGTTTGTACAATATGGATGTATAGGGCCTACTGTAATATATCCTAACACAAATTAACACCTCCTTGGGATATAAACCATTGCATACAATAGGAATGTATAAATTTAGTAAAGCCTAATGACCTGCAACTTTCTACTTCCCAGCCATTCCGTATAAACGTGAGCCTATGTATGTAATTTAATATTTTATAAAAAAACTTAGATATTTATTTTTAGTTAGGCAAAGGTCAATATTTTACTGGTCTTTAATTAATTTATTTTTTTCTGTGTTATGAAATACAAAGTCAGTCAAGAGATTGACTTTGCAAAATTCACAGAAAAACTGTTTTCAAGTATATTAATTTCAGAATAATAGATGATCATGAGCTTATATCTGTCACACCTTTAACAAAAAAACAACTCAAGTTTACTCCTAAACTTAAATAATGATCAGAATTTATTTTTATTTTCTAGAAGTGAGGTTATAATGAAGCTTATCAAGGTAAATGGTTAAATTTATGTTTAATATCAGGAGCGGTTGAACGTCTTAGAGCCGGGGGGCAAAAATTTCCAAATTAAAATTGTAATATAAAAAAATTGCCAATTACACTTATCTATCCTTAAACACACAACCTTATTAGGGTATGATAAGAACTGGTCTAGCAATATGTCTTGAGTATTTAATCACACAGCCAGGCATGGGTGGAATAGGGGTAGTTGTTGGCTCACAATCCTTTGTTAACCGTTGATGGAGGGGTCAAGGTTTGAATCTCATCCTAATGAACTGAGGGTGGTTTGCCACAAGCTATTTATCACTGCAATTTTTCCATCGCCACTCAACCACCCGCTACAGTGGCCGCATTATCTAAATTATCATTTTCTCAGTAGACTAGATGGCTGATTTTGGGGATATGGGGTTTGAATACCAGTCAGGTCTACTGAGGGTTGCTTTTCTTAAATGGTTTCTCATTCTCCATCCATGCAAATGCTGGTATATTTTCTTTAAAATCTTATCTTTTTAGCATAGATTTTGTAGGGTGGTAGTCAAATTGTAGTTGTTCTAATTATTTTTTATTAAATTTATCTAATGGAGTAGAAATGAGGAAGGTAGAATTTTAAAGGCAATCTTCCCTGATTAACGTGGCGAGAGTATAAAACCATTTAGAAAAAAACCGCTCTTAAGTACACCAGACATGCATCCGAACACTGATCTCCACTTAATTGGCCATCTAGTCTTTTTAGAGAGTGAAGGGGAGGTCCAGGATCGATGTAGGAACGAAACATGAGTCTAGGTATTGATAAGTTGTTTAAAGTTAGATTGTCGATTAATCCAATAATAATTTAGAAAAGTTGGATACCTAGAATTGATTAAATAACTCTCTTTATGACGATGACGACTATAAAAAAAGTGCACAATATTAAGAAAAATGTCTTCCCCCAGCGTCATGCATAGGATGTGGGCACTTTAACATCATGTAGTGCTACTATTGAAAAGGACCATCCTAGTCATCATATAGTAGTGCCGCTCAGTCTTGCTCTTACTCGGATTGCAAGCCTGACATCCATAACCTAAATATAACAGGTTTATCCTCATGAACCTGAGGAATTTGAGCTCGACTTACGTCTGTATAAGTCTTGTCTTATCTGTCTGTATATGCTGCTATCCATGAATAATAATACTCTCTGAAATCATTTATATTAAGGATTAAAATGTGATTTTAAGAATCTTAATCCCCTCTTAGTATTACAAAACTTCCCTGTGAAATAACATTCATTCTTGGTGTGAGAATTTATGTAACACAGGTTGGAGGGGGAAGATGGGTCTAGGCTAAATGTTTACATGGTGTTGTATGGGGGGAGGGGGGGCTAAAAGGTAAGAAAAAAATGTTGCATGGCTTATGGACGACCCCTAACTCATTGCACACTGTGCTATGTATGTAGGCCTGTGACAAAACATATTTCTTTGACAAAAAGTGTCCAGCCTAGGTTTATATATTAATGCAAAGTTCTTAAGTCTGCTAAAAAATAAGCATAATATAGGCCTACATATTAGATAGATATTGCTTAAAATTAAAATTTATTGACAAAACCCAATATCAAGAAGAAAACTGTCTTTCACTGAAATTTAAGGATTCAGTTAATGTCCTGGCTGACTGGTGGTAATTTTATTGGGGATATCTATATAATCCTTTATGGATGTGCCATTTAAGGAGCAAGACACTGTAATTTAACTACTGTATTCTAATTTAGATCACTGTTAAAAATGTTAGCCAGGTAAAAAAACAAAGTGCACATTGGAGCCATGATAGTCACCATCTTTACATCCTGTGTTTGGCTGCGTAGCATGGTGGGCTCATTTGCAATCATTAGTGATGGCATATCACACAAATTCTCATTTCACACATTCATTAAAAAAATATTACAGATATTTGAAAGGCGAGTTTGACCAAACAAAAAAAGTGTTTTATTTATTCTGATGGTTGTGCTGGACAATTTAAAAATAATTATACATTGTCAAATTTGTGTTTTTCACCAAAGATTATTTTAATATAAGGAGTGGTATTTTTTCGCCACTACATTTCATGGCAAAGGTTCCTACGACGGGGTTGGAGGGACTTAAAAAGAGAAGTTTGAAATGAAGTGAGGTCGAGGCATATGATCGTAAATAATGCAAAGCGTTTTTTTTGTCTGTGCATCCAAAGTTGTTGCTGGAGTGACATTATTGTGTGTAATGAATGAAGATATATTAGTGGACAAAGAATTGTTAGTTTCAATTGAATATTATATTCATATTTGTATTTATTAAATTAATTGAATTATTTTAAATACACAACCAAGAATTAATTTCAATAATCATTTAATCTTACAAAATGTATGGTATTTTTAGTGAAAATGTGACTTTGTTACAATCTTACGAATGTAACAAAATACTATTCCATTGGTTAATCTAATGCTGTTTCATTCTTGATGAGAGCTATTTTATTTTTTATTTTATTTTGTATGACCTCTGACAAGACTTCTTGTGAATGTGGGGAATGCCAGGCCTCCACCGTGGTTCGGATTCCACGTTAAACTGTAGGTCCTCCATTTCATCTCACAATCACCCTACCATTACACATTATCGTAAGTGCGTATAACCCGAACGGGTAGTAAGACGCGGTGATAATAATAATAATATTTTGAATGGATAAATATTATCAGCCAAATAAAATATATTTCAGTAAAAAAGTTACATAAAAGTAGAAATTTAAACATCTTTATGTTGAAAATGTAAATTCATTGCAAACTTTGTTCAATGATAAAAAGATTTTTTCAGTGATAACTATTATGCTAGGTACTTCATTTGTGTGTTCTTCAAATTTTGAGTATTTTATTGAACTACAACTCAATCATTCTGAGAATTAAGGTGATTCTTGGATTTAGTCTTTATCATAACAAGCAGGACTGTAGTCATATAGAGTCGTGGAGTCTTGAGTTGAAGTCGATAAAAATGTAGACTCCAGCTTCAAAATAAAAACTTAAAATATTGTAACAATTTTTTATACTTTTTTTTATTACTTAGGATAAAAATGTGTAACTTCGTTTGACAAATTTATTAAATATAAATTCACAATGTCTAAGAAGCTCAAGAAGACAAGTTTTTTTTGGGTATCCCAAACTTAACCAAAATGTCACGTAATTATTATATTTTAGTAGAGGCTGAGAAATTTTTCTTAAGCGATAAAAAGTAGCACAACTAGCTTGGTAGGGGAAGTAAAGCTGTAGCTCCCATGTTGATTATGTGGCATGTAAAAAAGACCTGGAAGGTATGTGAAAATACCTTTTCAGCAAAAACGATAGGCTCTTCCGCGCTCACTCGTAGAAATTCTTGTGTGCTGATATAATCAGTTTAGAAAGTGCATGTTAAAAATAGCTCAAGGGTCATTCCATAGCAATTGGTCCAACACTGGTTGCTTGACTATTTAAAAAAATCTTTTTTCTTCTCAATTACCCTAACGTGTTGGTAGTTCAAAATTACTTTTTTTTTTTTTTT
>CABFOW010000563.1:197518-244763 GCA_902141385.1 Timema californicum
TTTTTTATACAAGTAGACATAAACTACTTGTTCTCACACACCAAGTTTCAAACCTGAGAATTGACCCCGATTTAAAAAAAAATTGGAAATTTGAAAAAATTGCAATTTTCAGAGCTTAATATCTCAGGTGGGGGACGAGATAAAAATCTGAAACTTTGTTCCATAATAGTATTATACACAAAAAACTTGGAAGTTTGAGAATTGAGAATTGACTACAAGCTGAGATATTTAAAGAACAACATGAGGAGAAAAACTCATGTTTCAATGGTTGTATGTATAGTATTTGAATCAATTAATGTTATTTCATTGTATGCTCATGTAAAATAAACTACTACTCTAAGGTTTCAGAACTATTCTATATTAAAACTAAAGTATTAAAGAAATATATAAAAAAATCTAATGTGTAAATCACAGAACAAAGACACAACTAAGAGTATGAGTTGGAGGTTATTTGTTTTAAATAGATACTGACTGGCCCATGAGTCAGAGCTTACAGACATGTTCAGAAGTTCTGAGTGAGAGTATCAGAGCAGAGATAGAGGAATAAAGGTTGTTTTTGCAATGTATTAATATATTGAGTGTAATTTTTAATTTACTAATTTTGAAATAGAAGTGTAGTGTATCTATTTAATTATTTGATTCATTCTAATTCACTCTGTCATAGTGGAATACCTACAAGATTTTGTCCAAATATTTTAGTCATCATTAAAATATATCTTGCATCTTAAAAAATGGAATGTAGTGTGGGTGAATTTTTTAAAGACGAGTGTCATAAGTGGGTGTATGGACCAATATCTAATATCAAAGTGATTACTGAATTCTGTGAAAAGGAACGAAATCTTATTGCTTTAAAAACAAATATTGGTGTTGCAAATATATGCAAGTACCACGAGATTAAATTATTTTTAAAGTACCGCCATCTTTATGGTAACTCATGTTCTGACCCACTTAAAATCCACAAAAAAAGTTATTACCAAAGGACTTGGAGAAATAAAAGTGGAATATTTATCAAAAGAAGAAAATTACTCAATAGATCTTATTCCTGGGAAATATTTGTGTGCTACTTGCTACAGCAGGCTGTTTGTAAGAAAGGAAGAAAGTAAAGGTGAAAAAGATTGTTTTTGTGCCTCGGTCTGAACATATGGACATTTTGAATGCAACCTGTTCAAATTTAGGTGTATCTCCTGTTTCTAAAATCATAAAACTAAACTCTGAAAAAAGATCAATGGCAATTCAAGCAAAGTTAAGGAAGCTATCCCAAAGGTTGAAGCGAGAACTTTAAGCCTCTTTTGAAGAGGGAGTAGACCTACTTCAAAATTAACCCTTAGCAAAAAATCTTCACTCACTATCGTTCACTGAAGAATATGAAGCACTAATTGAAAAGCTGAAACAAAAATGTAAGACAGCAGATAAAGAAGAAAAGGTAATCATATTAAGTCTATTGCCAGAATCTTGTTCAAGAAAAAAAGTTAGTACTGAATTCAAAGTTTCTGAACGTTTAGTAAAAGTTACTAGGGATCTTTCTAAGGCACACGGAATACTACCAGACCTAGGAAAAAGACATTGATATGTTACAAGTGAAGAAGTGGTTAAAAATGGAGTTGAATTGGAAAAGCGATTTGAAAACTGCTTGCCAATTCCTAAAACTCAATCATACCACAGATATATTCCTATAAGTGACACCACCGTAACATGATTCCACATTTCAATTTCTGAATACTTTGAGGAAGCAAAAGTATCAAAAGCGTCTTCGTTCTTACTCCCAAAAAAATAGTCATAGTTGCATGTGTAAATGAAGGGTAATGATGTCTTGAGGTTATTGAGGAAATGAGCATCGGATATAATTACTTCAAAATTCATCAATACAAGCCAGCAGGACCAAAAATTTCTTTTAGGCTTTCAAGAGATGTCAAAACCTGTGTACATGTGCAAATAATTTTTAATTAAGATCATGCCACTGGAACTTTCAACTGTGACTGGTTGTACGCACATCAGCCCTAAATTGTGCGAAGAAATATCTCGGCTCTCTATCAAACACCAAACTTAGTTTGTTAATAAGGTAATAGTTTTTATTTTTATTTTAGGTAGAATTATACGCACCTATGTATTTATGCGCTTGAAATATATTTTACACATAAAAACACATTTAATACAAATAAAATTTAATCTAGTATAGCTACTGTATACAAACCTATTAATATATGCAGGTTTTTTCTTCTAATTTTGTCTTTTCAGTATCTCAGCTTGTAGTCAATTCTCATTCATTTTTTTATAATACTATTATATATTACTATTATGGACCAAAGTTTTAGCTTTTTATCTCAGCCCCCACCTGAGATATTAAGCTCTGAAAACTGCAATTTTTTCAAATTTCCAAAAATTTGAATATTATTTTTTTTTAACGGGGTCAATTCTCAGGTTTGAAACATGGTGTGTGAGGACAAGTAGTTTATGTCTACTTGTATAAAAAAATGTAGCTTGTTGACTCTTTCCTTTACTGAAAATATTTCCCCCTGAAAACTGGATTTTCTTTGAAAAAAGCTAGAATTTTAGGCAAAAATTTCACCCTTTAGAATTGAGATTAGTTCAAAATGCTACATACACAAACTTGTAGCCCTTTAATTTCCAAACAAAATTATTTTTCACTCATGTGGATTGATCAGAGGCAGAGATATTTTTGATTCTGTAAACCCTTAAAATTGCAAAAAATTTAGCGTCTTGTAAAACAAATATGGCCACTATGCGAAAACCAAAAACAATAAAAATAAGTAATTTGGAACTGCCAACATGTAAGGGTAATTTAGAAAAAAAAAAATTAAATGGTTGAGCAACCAATTATTTATTTTCTGGACTACTTCATATGGACTGAGCCTCAAATAAATAAATATTTCACTTTTTAACTGAATCATAGCCCTTTATAAAATATATTTATAATTGATGAACCGTAATGTTGTATTCCCAATTTTTCTAATATTTGCAAAATAGTAAAAAAAATTGGTCTGTTTGATTTATTTTGTTTAGATTCACAATGATGATCAATTATTTCCTCTGCACATGGCATTAATATCATTTAAACTACCTTGAATAAAATTCTATGGCATGTTGATAGTAGTGAAGATACCTCAATAGTCATAATACATGGTTTTATCTTACTTTTGGAAAATTAGCATTTTAATACAGTTTCCCATTCTTGTGGTAGTACCTTGTGGTTCCAAAAAGAACATATCCATTTATGAATTTCTATTACTAACTTTTCAACATCTTCCTTTATTAATTCTACTGAATTGAAATATATATCTGGTGATTTATGGTTCTTTAACTTTCTAATAGTTTCTTTGACTTCATTAATACTTGGATTTGGGACTAGTGGTTCAGCAGTCTGTAATTCAATACCCTTGCCCCATTCGGATTTTTCATGAACATTCAAAATAGGCCTATGTCTGAAGTGGTCGTTCCATCTATTCAAAACTTGGCTTGTATCTGCCATTAGATTACTTTTCTCATCTTTCAGTAAATTGGCCATAGCTTGATAACTTTTGCTATATATGTTCCTTAGTAAAGTTCTCTGATGCTTTTATTTTTGCTATTTTGTTGTATCTCTCTAACTTTAACCTTGAAAATGGGATATTTTTTTTCTTTAACTTTTTTATCTGCAGTGGGGGACAGAGTAAAAATCTTAATTTTATAGCACAAAGACTTATATTCGGTAAGAACATCATACCACAATTTGGTCACTTTGTTCTGCAGAATAAGAAGAAAAAATTGAGCCTAAAGTTGAGCCAAATTCTTTTTTTCCTGTTCATTTTGATGGGAAATTTAACCCTTCCGAGATGACTTTAGTGTTCACGCGACTCCATCAAATTATCCATACAACCTATGTTGTGTAAACATGTTTTCAAGTTTTAATGATGGAGTACCATTGTCACGTTAGCGAGACAAATATTGTTCTTTCACAAACATGTGATGCATTCTTTTGGCTTTAGAATGAACTATTAAAACTCAATATATTGAAGTTTACAGAAAACACCACTATGGAAATCATGTTAGAACTGAATTGAAACTAAGTCGTGCGTAAAAAACTGTGGTGGACCCGTCACACATGTCATCTAGTTTTATTTCAGTTTTTCATGGACCATGTGGTTAGTGAAAATAAAATAAATGACATTTTTTTAAACACTGAATCTGATGATGAATAAAGTTATTATAGGAGGGATAATTATTATTCTTAAAAGTACGACGAATTAGAAACTAATGATATTGTTAGTGGTGTTAACTTATCTATAGATCTACCTTCTGATATCGAACCAGACCTATATATTTCTACAGACTCCCAACGAGCAGACAAATCAACTGTTAAAACAACAAAAAATAGCCCCAGTAAGTGAAAATGAACCTATAATAATTGATAGTGTAGCCAAGTCTGTCAATGTATTCAACCCTATCATTCACCATTTTGATGATTCTAATTCTGGCATACAATATAATTCACAAATGAAACCGATTTTGCGGGTTATTTTAAATTATTTGTTACACCTGAAATTGTTGAAATATTATTATTATTATTAGCACCGCGTCTTACTACCCGTTCGGGTTATACACATTGTTGAAATAGTTGTATTTGAAACTAATAGGTACTATAAACAAGTTTCCACCACAACTCATCTTTCATCAGGTTCAAATTTGAAACAATGGAAACCAGTAGATGTAAATTAAATTTATACATTTCTAAGTAATCATGCTAATGGCCAGAAATTTAAAAAACATGAGGAGTACTGATCAACTGACAGACTTTTGTATACACTCATAATTTCTTAAGCCATCAGCATAGACAGATCCTCAGTATGCTTCATAGCCCAGTCTGTGCATGAATTATGGACTAATGTAGAAGGGGTAAGGGTAGGTAAGAGATAAAAAAAATTCTTTTAGTTGTTTTTAATACTCTAGAACTTATGAATGCTTAGTTACAGCAGATTTTTCTGAGAACTTCTCATTTGTGATTAAAGATTAAAACCCAGTTTTCATTGAGTAAATCAGCAAGCAACTTTTACATCTTTTTGTAATTTAATACAAAGACAACAGAGATGATAAAAAAAACATTGTACCTTTAGCCACACAAAAACATATAATCATTCTCGGTAACAATTTTTTTATGTAAACATTTTAACTGCCATTAAACCTAGCTATGCCTATATTTGTGTGATATGCCATCTATCCTGAGATGCACTTTTTTTAAGAATTGTCATGCTCTGCACAAATAACCATATTTCTCTAATTGCACTAATGCTGAACTTTGTTGTGATTTTTAATGATAATCTACTGGGGCTACTAGTGATTTTAAATGTAATATTGTATAAAGATCTGATCAATTTAAATATTGGCACTAAAAGAATAAATATATTGAGCTAAGTTTGAATATTGGTGATACTTTCTTTGTTTCCAGTGTGTATTGGTGGGGAAGTTGAGAATGTAGGAGACAGTGGAGAAGACTCTGAGGACGAGTGGAACTATTACAAGGTGGAACCCTCTGGGGAAGCTGTGCAAGATATTAGCAAGACCTCTACACATACAGTGAGTATATACAACGGCCATTTTACTGGATTAAATAAAAACCATGATACCAACTAAATGTCAAATTTATTAACAAATATTCTTAAGTCATACTTCGCTTATTTTTTGTAATAATAAATAAATAAAGATACACATAATGTTGACAAAATGTTCTATAAAATTTAAGGTTAGAAAAAGTTGATGTATGGAAATATTTGATAAGTCTTTAATATGAGTTTTAACTATAACATCAAAGTCTTATCTGGTATTTTACTAGAGCAAACTAGTTTGTCTATAGCATTGGTCTCCAAATGGCGGACTGCAAATACTTTAAGGCCCTTGACTATATAGCAACAAAAGGAATAAATTATATTTCGGTGGTGGGTGAGTAGTAAACATGGAAGTCCAGCAATAATAATGAAGTAAACTAGCTAAAAGAAAATCACGTTTTTTAATTAGTATAGCGTCAACTTGAACTTATCACTGTTAAAGTTTTGCCGGACCGCGGAAGTATGTCGAGTTTTTAAACGGACTTCCATAAAAAATAATTGAGGATCCCTGGTCCAGGGTATATTTTAACAGTACCATGTTACTGAATCTGGTGATCTAAATTCTAAGGCGTAAGCTCACAATATAATATACTGACTGCTGGTTTTCCCATTACCTCTCTATGCAAATGATTATGGTTTCCAAACAACTCTCATCCCAACCCTTAGATTAAATAAATAAGCCTTTGATAATTTTTGTATTCGATGTAAAAATCTATATAATAAGCCCTCACTCAATGTTCTAGTTAAGAGTTTACTCGTCAAAGGCTATCAACGTACATAAATATTTAGCTTTTGGTGTTTAACTTGACTCAAAAACGTTAAATTATATCCCCCCTTCACCCCAAGATGAGAACTTTAAAAACAAATCAACTCAGTATTTGTTGCACCAAACCGCTCAAATAAGAATTGAGCTGTTATTATTTTTGACCAAAGAGAATTATTCTATTTACAGATATACAACTATAAACAAATCATGGTTTCCATGGTGATGTAGACAAAGAATGATTTTACGAATAAGTCACTTCCCACACATAGGAAAAAGAGGGTTTTAGTTTCAAGATATTTTTCTCTGCATCCTGGACCCATATCCTTTTAAATGAACTTTCATTTGTCAAAATCTATTAAACTGTTTTCTTGTAAATTAAATTACTGTAAATTGGTGTATCAAACTATATATAAGATGAGAGAGAGAATGAGTGAGATTAAAAAAATTGTGATTGTTGAGTTTATGAACATGTGATAGTGTAACTTATAGTGAGTGTGATAGTGTGTGTGGAAAAGATTTTAAAAAATTGGAGAAATTTGTACTGTAGGGTCAATTTTTTGGCTTAAATGCAAATTATCAATAACCGAATTCCAATAACAGATAATGATTCCCCAGTATAGGAAATTAATTCTTTAAGTCAAAGTATGTAGGGAAAAAGTTTTCTTGTACCAACTATTATAACGGCCATTTTATCAGAGCCGATTATTAAGATAGAGATGGAAAAGTATCATTGCAAACAAAATTATATATTTTTAACCTACGATCATTGGTTTGCTTAGTATGTATAATTATTTGCCATAATTTTTTATATCTTTTGCACTGTACAGCTGTAAGAATTATTTAACCCAGGAGAAATATTTACTTTACAGGTATAGAACTATACACATCAGGGTTTATATGGTGATGCTAGCAAAGACTGTAAAGCTGAAATTCCCTTGTAAAATCAATTTTCGTTGGAAACTACTATTTTTCCCAGACTTCCTGAACCCCTAACCTTTAAAATGAGAGGTTGTTTGTCAAAATCTGTCTAACCCTATTCTCATAATTTCTATTAACGGAAAAGGCTTATAAATTATATACAGTGGAACCTGGATAATTCAAACTTGAAGGGACCAGGAAAAAATTCGAATCATACAAAGATTTGAATTAAATAAGTTTGTTAAAAGGAATTGAAAAGAAACAGCTAAGTTTGCAACCAAGCTCAAAAACTTTAACGTATCTGGACATAATCTGTTTACAATTTCTTTATAAAATCAGATTTTAATCTGTTTTCCTGATTTTAAGTCTCCGGCATAGTGTATGATTCTAATTGATTTATTGACTGGAAAATTGAATCCCTTACATTGTTGTGACTTTCAAAACAACACAAGAGTTCTTGGATATGGTCCATGGCTTCTGCCACACACAGAGATAGCAGAATCAGGAGTAACTTCCTCCCAGTTGTCAATAGCTGACACAGCTTCATTCAGTTTCTCTATTATTTTCTTTCATGTTAAAGCCAGCTTTTTTTTTTAAACCGTTCTTAATGGTCTCAACTTTCACTTGGTCCCACTCTTGCTTACACATTCTTGAGGCTTGAAAGCCAAGCAAAATTTTCTGAGGAGACAGACAAATCTCCACCAAGAATTTTTTCAACCAACAATCGTCTGTAAAAATTTTTTAGGTTCTTAATTATTCCTTGGTCCATAGGTTGAACCCATGTCATATTTGGCGGGGGAAAAATAACCTTTAAATTTTCCAAAAGGGGAACTCTGTTATGAGTAAGTAGTGCATTTGTCATGGAATAAAAGAATTGTTCGATTTTGTTTGCCAAACTGTTTATCAATTTTTAAAAGCCATTTTTCAAACATCACCTGTCATCCATGCTTTTCTATTTTACTCGTATTCTACTGGCTTTGATTTTACATGTTTGAAGCAACGTGGGTTAGCCAACTTTCCAATCCTTAACAGCAACTTTTCAGAGCCATCCATATTTGCTCCAACTAACAGTGTTGTTTGATATTTACTAAACTTTCTCCCACTGCACCGGTCACCTTTAAATGCAAGAGTTTTGTCAGGAGTACATGTGTAAAAAAAAAGTCCTGTCTCATCAACATTAAAAATGTTTTTCGGTCCTATGTCCTGGATCATTTCTTTCAGATTTTCCTTCCAATTATCGGCTGAACGCACATCAACAACACCGCTTTAACCACATACAGCTTTGAAGGAAATTCAGTTTCATTGTTTGAATCCATCTAGCCACCCTGCACTTGCTTTGAAGTCTGTCTTTCTTAATTCAAATGCAAAATGTTCAGCCTTTGCTCTAAGAAGAGGGACGCTCACTGGGATTCTCTTTTTAAGTCCCTTTTCCACTTCCTTTATCACCGCTACTTTTTTGGCCAAAGTTAAAGATTTATAGGACTATGACATCACGATACACAACAAACACTATTGTACAGTATGTACTTAAACAAAACAAAAGAAACTCACACATAACAAGAATATTTTTAGGATCGAATCACTAGAACGGCGCACGTAACAGCTCGAGAGGTTTAATCTTGACTAACAGAGTACAGGTACAGAACTGTGTGTGTAAACAGAGATGTATGGGTGAGAGGGAGGGGCGTGAAGAAGTGTACTGGCCGCATTCTAATGTCCCCTTCCCAGTTTCCAAAAATAGAACAAGCTGCTGCAACTAGAAATAGGAAAACAATACTGCACAGTACATTACAACTTACGAAAATTTTGAACTAACCAAAAGAGAATTTGAATTATCCAGGATTTTTTAACATTGTTTTAATACAAAATTCACGGGACCGGGTGAAAAATCTTAATAAAAGACTTTAGAATTATAGGTGTTTGAATTAGTCAGGTTCTACTGTATAAGAGATTACACACACGCGTGGTACCAGCATTTAATCAACTGTATTTGTTTGACTTTGTTTAGAGTACACATTTCAATATATAGTAAAGCAATATAAACTTGTCGCATGAAAATTTAATTTAAACCAAACTAATAGTTGGGATTGCTACCTATTCTTCTGGCAAGGTTAAATGTCCTTTGTTTTTTCATAGGTTGGTTCACAACCCAGCACAGCCGAAGAGGACATGGAGTCTCAACTGAACCCCAACGCTGCAGAGTTTGTCCCTTCCCCAACATTGGCCATGCCTTCAATGGAGGAAGTGCTACTTTCAGAGTCTCCATGCAAAACAGATGCCCCACGAGACGTGAGTGACCCATCTAGTCAGCGGGAGTTTACCTGCGAGGCACGCACGCGCCCGGGGGAACTATTAAGCTCCACAGACAACTCAAGTGTGTCTTCTGCAAAAACAAATTTCAGCAACCCTTTTTCAATTAGTGATTCAGAGCTGAAATTTCAGGAAAAAATATCTTTTCCCGAAAGTTCATCTTATTCTGTTATGGAAAATTCATCTAAGGAGATAGATTTATCCAAAGATGATCTTAATGAAATTTTGAAATTAGATGAAACCAAATTTCAAGATAATGTGGCCTTAGGCAACTTATCTAGTGTCAAAAGCAATTTTCACACATTTGAGCCAGACTCATTTGAGACTACACCCTTCAAGGCTCCAGTAGAACCTATCCATGTGTCATTTGAGCTACAGAAAGAGCTGGCCCCAGAGATGGAACCAAGTCCGGAGAGAGTGCACCTAGATTCAGAAGAGACTGCTGTTTTTCAAGAGTTTGACAAGATTGTTTCTAGTTCTCATATTCAAAAAGATAACATTGAACAAGATATTGAGCAACCTATATCGGAATTGCATGAGCTATCTCCAATTCCAGAAACTAGAATTATTACTGATTGTAATACTTCACATCAGTCTGAGACTGTTTCCCCTGTTGATATATGGGATCAAACTTTTAGTCCAGTAGAAAACTCCCTTATACTTGGAGTGACTTCATTGGTTCCAATAACCACTTCACCATTGCCTGGCGCTTCATTCACAGAATCCCAGTCTTCTGTGCAAGATGTGAAACTTGGTTCATATAACCCTGAGCCATCTATGAAGGTTGAAATGCAATCATCTGTAGATACATGCTTACCCTTGCAACATACAGATATGGACCTAATCACAAGTCCATTGTCTGTAAACGTGTCAATGGACAGGTTTGATGTTAGTTCACCGAGTGATGGTGACGAAGGAGATATGCCTGATGTGTTGGATCCCTCCCATCCACAAGACATGTGCAAGTGCCTACTTCCTACTGTGGAACAAGAAGAGGCCATTAACTCAACTTCTCCTCAGGATCAGTGTACATACCCGCAAGCCCAGGACCAATTGCTTGCAGAAAGGAAGGATGAAGAGATACCTGTATTGTTGGATTTGTCACCAAGCGCACCACCAAGAGAAAATGATCAACCCATTGTGGTTAAAAACCTGGTTGATATTGTGGAACAACTTGGCGAGAAAATGGTTGAAAGTGGTGATATCCCTGCTAGCAATAGTGTGCTTGGAACCTTGAATTTTGAACCATCCCTGCTGAATACTTTAGAAAACAAGGCTTCTGTTGAGGAACAAGAGTTGCTCAAATCACCTGATTATGAAAAGCTTATTGAGGAGGAAGCTTCTCCACAAGAGATTGCACCAGAGTTGTTGGGAATTGGGTCAACACCAGCTCAAGTCATCAAAGAGGAACTAGTCCTCTTATCAAAGGTTGACCTTGACAAACCAATACAGGCTGTGGAAAAGCTGGAAGGAGAGAGTGCTGTTGATAAGGTTCCTGCTGCTGAAGACACTCTAGCTATTAAAACGGCAGTTGCTGGTATTGTAACCACTTCAATTGCAGGAGCTGCTCTGGCCCTTGATAAACCTACTTCAGAAGAAAAGAAAAATGTGTCTAAGAAACCTGCTTTAGGCAAAGATAAAAAAATCTGGGTTTGGTTACAAGGCTAAGTCTGCCCCCTTGAAATCAAGCAAAAACACCACAATCACTACTACTCTTGATCCTGTCAAGTCCACACCTGCTTCACCCACAAAACCTTTAACAAATCCTGTTGTAAAAAAACATACACTATCTTTGGTCGCCTCCCGAGTGGATAAAACATCACCTGTGACCACTTCAGTTCCAATTAAATCCAGACTTGCTTCCAATAAACCATCAACTCTTTTAACAAAAACAACTGTTGGTTCTTCTAAACCCAGGCCTTTGTCTGCTTCCCTCACCAAACTCACATCCACTGAAAAGAAACCTTCGCTTATAAATGGGGAGGCTGTCAAACCAATGGTCACCAAAGCTCCTGCTCCTGTAGCTTCTAGAAGATTAGTATCTACAACCACCAAGGCTGCGACCACAAAAGCATTGTCTTCTCCAATAAGCAAGACATCAGTCACCACATCAGCTAGACAAACAACTACAACAAATAGTATTACAAGTACAGTTAGTAGTCCAACTGCACGACCAAAAACTGCCCCGGTTAATGGGGTGCCCAGCAAGCCCAGGGTGCCAGTTTCTACTATTGCATTTCGTGCCAAACAGCCGGTCACGAACAAGCAAGTGAAGGAGACTGCAAATAAACAGATCTCTTCAGCTCGTACCAGTTCTTTGACTACCACCACCAAGGCCCCAATATCAGCAAATCGCACAACGACAACGACTTTACGAAGGCTTCCCGGTGGGGTAAGCAAGACCACCACGTCAGTGAAGGAAACTACTGCCGGCCAGAAGCTCATTCTAGGTCCAGACAAAACTGGCCTAGACAGCAAAGAGGTAGTAACAGTGGAACACACAACCATAGAGACAAAAGTAGATGCTACACCACCAACAGCGGCAACTGAATCAATCAACCAACCAACCAATCAAGACTGAGGTGTTAATACTTATAATATTATTATTCGAAACAAAATATATATATATACACACACACTTATAGCCATGAGTTCGCATAAATAAAAAAAAAACAGATAAGGTGGTTAAGATTATTAAAAACTCTGATTTTGAATGTTTAGTTACAAAAGTGATAAATTTATAATTATCGCTTGGCTGCTTTGGTGTGCTGTGAATAGTTTGGTTTTTGTCATTTATGAGAGCTTAACCTAGTTTAACTGTAAATATTTATAACATAATAGTATTGTAGCCTAAAGTTTTGGGTGCTATGTGTTGGTTATTTTGGATGATAACAGCATTCACATTTCTCTTTTGACTGATATTTGGCCGTAATTTTTTAACACTCTAGATTTTATAAAATGTTAAAGAGGATAAGTTTTTGGCTGTAAAATGTTATTTTGCTTTTCAAACTGATGTGTTATGATTAATGCAATATTTTCTATTTATGTATTTTAATTAATCTTATTCAAATAATATTTTTGCCAAGTGTCACAATATTATCTCGAGGAAATAAATATTTGGTAGGCCTAAAGAAGTAAATCTTGTATGGTGATTTTTGATGATTTTTAATAAATAATTTTATTTTAGTTTTTGCCAATATTTGTATCCATACCTGTAATTTTACCAGGCATTGATTTTGTGTATACAGCAACAAATATCACTTTGTGTCTTGTCTCAATCAGAGAGATTATATTTCTAGTGAATCTTAATAATCCTTTAAATTATTTAAAGAAAATAGTATTTTAATATTGTTGCAACAAATTAACCGATATTGTACCAAAAAGTTAATTCACAATAAATAACTAAAGATCTATGATTTTATCACCAAAATCATGTTTCCAGTCTCTGGCCGGTTCAGTTTATTAAAATTCCTCAATCTTCCTATGTCCTTCCTCTATTTTCTGTTATTTTTATCCTCTTTTACTAAACACATTTGCTGTCTCGCTTTAATCTCTGTTTTGGTCTTCTTTGCAGTCTTTTACCTGCATACTCTAACGTTCTCTAGATTTTCTTTTCCATCCCCATTACATGACCAACCAAACCAACTAACCCTTGCATCCTGTACCATTTAATGTACTCCCTGTACTCCAACTCTTGCTTTATGACAAATGTTACTTGATTTTATTATAGTTTGTAAGAAATATTTATTTTAACTTTTTTTTAATTTGTGAACATTTTATTTTAAATTAATCTAATAGCAAGAGAATTGAATTAGCTTAGTAATTGATTGCAAATTTGAAATTGCTCTAACTAATCTCCCAGCTTGTGTAATCTATCTTGTAATGACTTTGTATATTTTTCATTTCTTACCTATATAAATTATTGGATTATTTTTTTTTAATATTAACTTTCAAGTTGCATAATAATGTATTTTGTAACAACTAGTAATGTATTTTAAACCACAAACTGAATTGAATCTTGTCAAATTCCCTTTCAAAAATCATATGTAGGGTCATAAAAAGTGTTGAATTAATAATTTTAAAAAATTATTGGGGGGTATTGTGAAGAAATCTGGCCATTGGCCAATGGTAGGTCTGGAAGTGAACATACTGATTGCTAATTGGAGGAGTGGGAAGGAGCAGATAAAGGAGGTATAGAAAGAGAACACTTTGCTTGTATAAATAGATTATTTAAAGACTTAAATACACCTTATTGCTAGAGTATACTATGCAGTCTGGCTCCAAAGGTAGTTGTAGTCTTACCTTACACTTTGGCCCTATTTTAAAAATTACACCAGGAATTCCTAATGTGAGTAGTAGCACCCCATAGGGGGCATTGCCTTGACTACAAACTTTAAGGCACAAGGGATGGTTGGCATTTGGTGGTCTAATGTGTGACTTGAAGCATCTAAGCCTAATTTTATATATTACACATTGATAATTTGTACTATTTGTGTCTCCAGTTATAATGTATTAAATAATCTCAATTAATTGAAATAGTACTGAAAGTAGTGTGCTTTTCAGTAAATAATTTTGGCAGGTATCATCAAGAAATGTGGATATCAACTGTGGATGTCACTAGGTAATATTTCAATACTGTCTTGGAAAGTTGGAAGAATTTTAAGCAATTGTGGAATAAAACGTTTTCTGCTAGATTTTAGTGTGTAAAGTTATAAGCACAATATTTTTTAAAAGCATGAAACCATTAACAAAAAAATATTCTAATTGAAAAAGTAGACTTCATACATCCCTAAAGTTCAGTTACTTAAATTATTATTTATTATTGATAGTAGAATCATAAGCATATTTTTTTAAAGTTTATATAATATCTAATAAATACATCTTAACTTGTTTCCTTAATTTCAGCTATGAATAAATACTGAGTAAAACTATAGTATCCAATGGCACTAAACCCTCTACTTCCACTTCTGCATAAAAACCAAGTTAGGAGAAAGTACTACAGCATACCATAAGTTTTCTGCAGTATGGTTTAGTGAGGCCATTAAACCTTTGAGACTGCAAGGACATCTTAAGAACCGTCCTGATATGGCTGGCTGTGACATTACTGTCTTTCATAAGCTGAAGGAATCATTCAAAAGAAAATCTGATAATGGAGCATTGGCTTCTTTGAATCTTTCCAAAATAATAGCAAATTTTAACTACTGTTTTGAGGATGAATGCAACTAGAATTTTTAAATCAATCCCTCTTGGTAGCACTATGGTGCTGTATTGAGGAAGTGAGTAAGACATTGAAAATAGATTGGGGACAGACTTTGCAGCTATAAATTAGAGATTAATTTGGATAAAACTGTGAGACAATGAAGCACTGCTAATAGCCTATGTATAATTAATCCCAAATGAACCAATAAAGAAATGCTGTTCTGTAAATCACTAATGACCAATAAAAAGGGAATAATTTTTTGAAGAGTTTCCAATGAATATCATGTAATGTGCAACAGAGGGAGCACCATCAGGGTTAGGTCACATGTATTTAATCACATCTTTAAGAAAGGAATTTTCAAGTCTATTTGTTATCCACTGTGTCATTCATTGTCAACAGCTTGTCGCCAAAAAGCTTAATAAACCTTCATTCAACCAGAGGGATTGTAATATCAGTGATAAACAAGATTAAAGCACATTCATTAAATGACATATTGTTCTTGCATGTGTTACTAGTATGAATGCCTTCTTAATACTGAGGTGTGCTGGCTCTCTAGAGGCTCATGCTTGAAGTGTTTCTGTATTTTATTTGACAATGTTAGAGTTTCTGCAGTCTTTCGACTAAGAATTAAGCAAGAAAATTAAACTTAAGTTTGGAGATGTGGCATATTTGGCCGACATTTGGCAAAATTAATACATAAAATATGCAGCTTTGTAGTGATAATTTCAATTCAGTTAAGGCAAAAAACTGCGATATCTAATTTAATTATGAAGTTGGAATTTTTTAAACGTTATATTGGCAGAAGAGTTTATTTTGCAAGCTTATACCATGATCAGCATAAAAACATTCTATTTAGATTACGATTTAGAAGAATATTGTCTATTTGTTGTCACTGAAAAGTGACTTGAGAATTGCTTTAAAGATTTGATTGATTTGGAGATACCTGTCTATGTAACACATCCATTCATTTGCAAAGTATACCAAGAACTTGGTTCGTAAGAAAAAAAAGTTTTAAAATGATGAATCAAAGCAAATCTTGCAGAGGCCTTCATTATATGGCTGAATCATGTAAAACTTCCTCATCCATGTATAGAAGCGAAACCTCTTTATATTGCCTTTCTATCTTTGTTTCTTGTTGAACAAGGATTTATTGCAGTGAATCTCATACTAATGATAACTCAAAACCGTTTAGATATTGTTAGTTGTGGTGACTTTAGGACTTACTATCCAAGTATGTTCTAGACATTTTGAAGTTAGCCAAAACTCAAGCTCAGGGATTGCACTAGTATTTTACAATTAATCTCATTTTATTTACTTTTCAATAACTGCATTTATAAATCATACTAAAAATTCCATGTTATTATAAATGAAATTGATAAAACTAAATAAACTCAGAGTAAATTTGATGAAGAGAGCCCACCTAGGAAAAAAGGAAACGTGGGAAGATTCCAATGCACAAAGGTGACATCTTCCTTCTGTCTTTTATAGTAGAAGTAGCTACACACACATTTCAACACAGGGTACAATATTTCGGAATTGTAGCCTTTATCAAACACAAAGAAGAAATATTACTCTATTTATGTTAAAATGTGTTTGTGATTACATCTAATATAGAAGATAGAAGAAAGGAAAAAGATGTCACCTTTGTGCATTGGATTCTTCCCACATTTTTTTTTCTTTTTCTTTAGTTTCATAAATTTCCTTTATTATAAAATTATTTAACTAGTTAAGTTGTGTGACTGAATGAATTTCATTTATTAGTTCATTGTTTACCACCAACTGGATTTTATCCTGTAGTTTTGCAACTGACTGACATCCTACAGGTTAACTTTTTTGCCAATATTTAGTTAATTAGTATTTTAAATGTATGGTACATACAAGGCCATAGCGAGGGGGGGAGGGGGGCAGCCGCGCCAGGCTCGAGGGGTGCCATCAAGATGTAGATTTAAAAATATATAAAATGTAAGATTGTGAAATTTATTCGAACGCACAGTTAAAGACTTATACAGTTCTCCCTTTAAGAATAAAATGGTGACTTGATGAAACCTCCATCATCCGAACACAAAATGTTTGTATAGATTTGGCTTGGGTGACACTGGCAGTAAATTCTACTATGAATATGTGACGGTCGAAGGACAAACATTCCAAGCGAGGTGGAGATAGCCAAGCGGAAGTAATTAGGGACTGTAACTTGACTGTCTGCTTAGGAATGTGGTATCTTTGTTTTGGCACTTGTGAAGGGGGGGTAGCAAGTAAAACAAGCTGCCAGTGAACAGTTAGTGTGCGGTATGCGCAGTGTTTCGTGCCAAGGGAGGGCAGCAGGGGCGGAAGTAAAACGACCGAACATGAAAGGAGCCGTGCAGAGAATGGCCCAAACGGAAAACTGAACGTAATTCAAATTTAGCTGAGAAGCGTGTGACTGTTTAAATGTGAAATGTGTGGGTGTCAAAATGGGGCCTACAAAGTTGTCGGGAGCACAAGGCATAAAACGAAAAAAACAAGAGGAAGATAACAGTCCAAGCCAAAAAGTGGGCTGGGTAAAAATGGTGGATCCCTCAACCACTGCGCTACCATTACAGCAAGGTATTGAAAGTAGGCCATCTACATCAACACTTTTAGGAAATGAAAACTTTACTAAAGTAACTAAGAATGTAACTGGTAGTGTAAATGTACATTCAGAGGGTTCTAGACCAGATCTTAACCAGTCCTTTTCAACATTTACTCTTTATGAAGATGTACAAGAACAGGATTTGAAAAATGAACCAACCAAAACTAAACTAAATTTTAATGATCCCACAACATGGTCTGATTTGAATGACCATATGAGAATCTTATTAGTTGAACATGGTCCAGAACAAAATAAAACGGGTAATTATCTTTTATCAATTAATTCAGAAAATGGGCATTTTACAGGAAGTTGGTTCCATAAAAAACACTTTTGAACGTGTAGAGTGAAATTGGCTAGTTTACAGTGAAGAGAAAAAAAAAATCTATTTACTGTTTTCCCTGCATGCTATTTGGAAAGTCTGATTAATAAACCCTTCCTTCACCTCTAACAAGACATCTTGTGAATGTGAGGAATGCCAGGTCTCCACCGTGGTTCGAATTCCACGTTAAACTGTAGGTCCTTCATTAAAGAGGACAGTAAAATTGATACTGAACTACAGAAAATTATCATAAAAGAAAAATAGAAATGGTGGCACATTCTCAAAATTATTGTTGATTGTATTTTGTTTAGTGCATTCAACAACTGGCTTCTCGAGGTTCAAGTACAAATATACGCGAGGTCAATAATTATGGTATTTTTAAAAATTTGATAGTTTGTTTCTCATTATGATAAACAGCTAAAAGAGCATATTACCTTAAGCAAAGAAAAAAAACATTCCAAATTACTTTTCTCCAACAATTCAAAATGAGTTCACCAATTTAATAGGTGACACTGTACACCATGAACAAATGTGCCAGATTATTAGGTACATGAAAGTTTCAGAGGGTGTTTGCTCTATTGAAGAAAGTTTTATTGATTTCATAAAAACTAGTAAAACGACTGGAGCTGGTTTAACTTGAGAGATTCTACAAAAAGTAGAAGCCGATGAACTTGATACTCATAACAGCCGAGGGCAAACATGTGATAATGGTTCAAATATGGCTGGGAAGTATTCAGGAGTCCAGGCCCGTATACAAACAATTAACAGCCATGCACGTTTTAGCCATGTGCTGCTCATTCATTGAATTTGGTTGGTGTTCAAGCTGCTGGAGTTTCTCCAGATGCTATCACATTTTTTGGAACAGTACAAGAACTGTACAAATTGTTTGCTTTCAGTGTCAAATGGTGGGAAATATTATCCAACAAACTTTCTACCACTCTCGAGCATCACTGTGATAGAAGATGGGCATCCAAATATTCTGCTGTTCATGCACTTTATTCACAGCTTGATAAAGTCGTCGAGTCCTTAGAGGAAATTTCTAACAACCCTCAATTCCATGACTGTTAATCAGTGGTTAAAAGTCTTCTTAAACAAATTAATTTTAAGTTTGTTTGTTACTCTGTTATGTGGGACAAAATACTAAATCAGATCTCCTGCATGAATGAACAGCTACAGCACAAAGATATGACCGTGATGACCATGGACCGTGCAGTTAGTCACTTGACTGGATTGAAAAATGCCTTACAAGATATCCGAGACACGGGGATTGATGTTATACTGGATGAAGTATTGAACATCTGTGCTGCAACATCTCTTGGAATTGACTGCTTTTTCGAGGAAAAAAGAGTAAAGAAGAGGAAAAGACTAACTTTGAAAGAAAGTAAGGACACTGTTTTGACAGGAAAGCAAAGGTTCAGTATGGATTTTCATGTTATTTTGGACAAAGTCTTATAACAAATGGAATGGCGTTTTAAATGTTTTAGTGAAGTGTTGGATGACTTTAATTTTTTAACGGGCAAGTCTTTGCATTCTATGACTTTAGAAGATTTAAAAACTAGTGCAAAACGCTTAGCAAATAAATATAAGGATCTGGATAGTTCTGAAATAGAGGGGGAAATAGCTAGTTTTATGTTTCAGGCCAGTTCTTTATTTGATAAAAGTCAAGATTTATCAACAGCAACATCTCTTGACCTATTAAATTTAATCCACAAAATGTCTATAGCCACATCTTATCCAAAATTAGTAATTGCTTTCAGATTATTTTTAACATTACCAGCTACTAATGCATCTGGTGAACGAGGTTTTAGTAAGCTGAAAATAATAAAAAATTACTTAGGGTCATCAATGGGTCAAGACAGGTTAACACACCTGGCAATTCTATCAATAGAAAAAGATATTGCTAAAAATATTAATTACGATGAAATAGGCAATGATTTTGCTGCTGTTAAAGCTAGAAAGGTGACACTGTAAGTACAAAATAATTCTGTTAATATTTTAACAATAATGTTACTTCTACATTTTTCATAAGTAATTGAGTTAGCAATTAATAATAAACAAAAGTATTCTTCATTCAATTCAAACTATTTACAATTTTTTTTATTTACTACAACATGTATTTAAGCTCATATAATCAGCACAGACTATTGAATAAGATTATCTATATAAGTTAATTTTTAATAAAAAGAATATTAAATTATAATAAATATTTACCGATTTACTTTGTTACTATTTAATAGAATTAGCAAATTATAAACGGGACAAAAATTGCAAGACACACTAGTAATAGCAAGATTTATGTTATATAGCTATTGTATTACATCTGAAACAGGTATACAATACGATATGACACCATCAACTGCTCTTCAAATGACTTATAAACTTATAACAATAAACATTTGAAGGCAAATTATAACTGCCCACAATAAGTTAGTATGCATAATGACAAACCATGTTAGATCTACAAATATAAAGGCAGAAATCTCAATTGACAAAAATCATTAAAAACTACTTTGATCTCAGTCCTAACTCAAATGTAAGGGCCTATTGATAAAAATAGACAAGAAAAAAAACACAGGATGGTTGACTGATTCTTAGCTAAGCTCACTTTGATCAAGAATCCAATGAACAAATAAATGATAGAGTAAGATTAGTGTGAACAACTGAAACTCATCTCATCTTACTCGGTTTATCCATTGTTTGTGAATGAATGAACAAGAGAAATAACCAATTTGGCTGTAAAGAGTGTTAACGTGATGCACCCAGAAAATTGTCTAGCCAAATTTAACCACCCATTGAACAGAATTCCAGAGCTAGTAGACCGGTTATCACTAGATTATACCGGATATAAATAAACATGCCCCTTTCAAAGGACCAAAGTGTGACCCTAAAGTTTGTCTTCTGCTTGAATGTAAGGAACATATTTAACTTGGCTGGAGGAACATTAAAGTGATGGGTTAAATAGCTAAGCTGTTATATTTTTTTATTGTGTTTATAGCCACATCTTAATATATTCACCTGGACACCTGGAAATGAGAGTTGAACTCGGGACCTTTGGTTTAATACGCCATTGTTCTAACCACTAAGCTAGCCTGAATTCTGTCCCACGCCCAAGGCTATGCTTCACTTATTTTAAGGCAGTCTCTGGTGGGTGGGTGGAAGTTGTTGGCTATAAATGTGTAACACATAAGTTCACGAGTTATCAGATAAAGCAGCCACCATCAACTCGGTATTGGCTTTTTGCTGCCAATAGTACAATTATTGTATGAATGTGCATATTGTAATGGATTTAATCAGCTAACAGCTAAGCTATTATATTAGTCCATCAGCAGAAGCTGACACTATCTTAGCCAGCTGACGACACGCTATGTCAATATATCTCTATTGCTGACTAACGCCATGGAGATTTTTTAAGCTTTACATCTAAACATGAAGTTGAGGGTGGGGAAGAGGGATGGATGTAAAATGTCAAGGAACATGGATTCTGCTCTCGACAAGAATTTTCATTTTAGGGGCCTATTCAGCTGAGATTATGTGGGTGGGGTTTTGACATATTTATTTACTTTTTCTTTGGCGTTTTGACTTTAGTTAAAAGTGTTGGATTGATAATTGTTTGATTTATTTTGCTATGTAAAATTTGAAAGTTGCCGGCGGGAAGTTTTGAAAATTTATAAAGGAAAAGTTTGATTTTATTGGTAATGGATTGTTGTATTAAAAGTTAAATCTCTCCTTAATACTTTGATGAATGAAAATAACTAATTTATCTGTACAACCAAACTACATACAAACCTCCCCCTCACGTACAGCTCACAAAACAGCCGCATCACTTAGCCCTACCAACATCATATCACAAATGAGATAAAACTGAATTTCCATCACTAATAAGACACTATAGGAACTTACACAAATTTAACATACAGACTTATCTTGTCACCGAAATTTGAATACAACTTTATCTTGAATCCTGCTATACCAGTGGATTCGGGGTTATTTACCACTTATATTATTATTTTTATTTTTTTAACTTGTAAGACACGCTTTGGTGACCGTATGGTCTACAGTGTTACTCTCACAATAGATTATACCTTCGCTGACTGGGAGATCATGGTTCGATACCGGTTGGGTCTACTGTAGTTTTTTCCTAAATGGTGTCCCAGCTCACGTAATTAGTACATAAGCGTATAACCCAAACGGGTAGTAAGACACTGTGCTAGAATTTTTTTAATGTGATATATTCATAACATTCTTGACATAACAAACTTAATTTTTAGAAAGGACCTATTTTTTAATAAGCTTGATACTACAAAAAAGGTATGATAGTATAGATACAACAAGATAGATTATAACAACAACCCGTTTATAACTATATTGTGCTGTAAATACTAAGGAAATACTGTTGGACTTGCACCCTAGAAGTAAACAATATTAGGGGGAGTTGAATGGTCTCCAATTTTAAACTAAATCCTAATTTTTTTAAACAATTGTTAAGTACCCTTTTATTATTCTTTTAAAAGAAAAGTCAATTAGCAAAAATTTATCTTTTTTATATTAATATAGCTAGTAAATAAGTAGTGAGTTAGATAATGTCTCATATGCTGCCATTTATCAGACATGTGGCACCGCAATAGATACAAATCAGACTTTATTTTTGGTGTTTGTTTAAGAAAATTTCTGAATGGAGACCATTCAGAATGGATACAATTCAGAATTTAGTGGATAAAATTAAAATGGATACAGATCAGATATTTATTTGTGGCGCATGTTTAAGAAATGTCTCATTGGAGACCATTCAGAATGGATACAATTCAGTCGTCTCCAATATTACTGCGTGCTCGAATAGGCAGGCCTTTATCCGTCCATTAACTCTACAATTACATGAGGCTTCACATCGATCAACAACCCATAATTTAGGATTTGTTCTTCGACCTCTACACCAAAGTTTGAACTCCTAACGAGGCCATAGTCAAGGGGTGGCTATGGGGGTCCAAAACCTCCCTCCTCCCCTAAAAAAAATTGTTGTGGTGCCATAAAAAAAACTTCACATATCTTCTAGAGTGTTTAATATTTAGAATTTGTCATAGCTTTCGGCAATTATGGTGTTATGTTGCAAAAAAAAACTCTTCAAGAGATCTTCGTAAATAAAAAGTGTTAAGACTAGGTATACTTGAGGTTTGTAACCAACTATTCTTATTTAACACAACGCACATGTTAATTGTACAACATGACTGTTACATGACGCCAAAAAGAAGGGCAGTTTTAATTAATGTATTCATGCTCCACACTATTGCGCACTCACTGTTGGTTAAGGGGTTAGGCCTAGACAAGCATGATATTTTAAATATGTTTCGACAATCCCACTAAATGAATGCTTGTTTACAGTTATATAAATGGTTAGAAATAGAGCTTATTTATTATGTATAATTACTAATTAGCTTCAAAAAAATTAATAAACAACTTTATATATACACATTAATGTCAAAGAGAAGTATTATTTTATTAGTAATCCAGTCTTGGCATTCCAATTGCAGCACAGTGTGTCTGAAAACGATCACGTGGAAGAGGTTTGGTTAGTATATCCGCCAACTGGCCTTCAGAGAGTACATGCTTGATGTCAATCTCGCCATTCTCATAGTTCTTACGTATGAAGTAGTAACGTATGTCTATGTGTTTAGTTCTCTTGTGGAACTCTGGGTTTCGAACAAGACGCATTGCACTCTGATTATCAACTGGTAGAACTATGGCCTCTCCCACTGTTTCCCCAATGTCAAGTAAAAGCTGTCTAAGCCAGATTACTTCTTTGGCCGCAATTGATGCAGCAATGTACTCAGCTTCGGTGGTGGAAAGGGAAACTGTTTGTTGACTTTGACTAGCCCATGTTATAGGGCCGTTACTCATTTGAAAGAGGTATCCTGTTGTGGAACGTCGGGTGTCCAAATCGTTCGCAAAGTCAAAGTTCGAGAAGCCAATTAATGGGGGTGGATTCTCACTCCTCGTAAATTCAATATCATAGCTGGACGTGTCTTTTAAATATTTTAAGATTCGTTTGACTTCATTCCAATGACTTTGTTCATAGTTTGCCAAATATCTACTCACGTTTCCAATTGCATATATAATGTCTGGATTACTAACTATTGCAGCAAACATCAAGCTGCCAACAGCTTCTCGATGGGGTACTTTTATTTCTGCATTTTCCCCTTTGCTTGAACTCAAGTGAGTGTGTGGATCGGCAGGCACACTAATTGGCTTAGAGTCTTCAAGATTGAATCGCTTGATTATTTGTTTTATATAGTTGGCATGATGTAAAAATATTGATCCGTTCACATTATTTTGTTTTATTTACAGACCCATAAAGTAATTTGGTTCACTGATTGTGACTTCAAAGTTTGTCTTCAGTTCATCGAGTACAAGTTGTAGTGCCATTTTGTTTTCACCCATGATCAGCCCATCATCAACTTATAGTGCAAGTAAAACATTTGATTAATTGAGCTCACCTCGATAAACACATTTATCTGAATCCAAACATTTTCATTCCAACAACGTGATGATTGAGGCCATATAGTGACTTTCTTAACTTGCAGACAAGGTTTTGGTCGACAGTGATTCCATCTGGTGGAAACATGTAGATACCTTTCTTGAGTTCACCATACAAAAATGCATATTTCACATCAAACTGCTTAATTTCATAGTTGTGTTGAGCTGCGATAGCGAGTAGGACTCTTATAGTCATACAGTGTTGTGCGAGAGTAGGTGTCATTGTAGTCGAACCCTTCTTTCTGTGCAAAACCTTTAGTGCATAGCCTTGATTTATATCGTGAAATGTTTCCGTCTCCAGTGCGTTTAACTTTGAAGACCCATTTTGAACCTATAGCATTTTTACCAGGAGGTAATGATACTAGTGCCCAGGTGTTGTTATTCTCCAGCGCACCCAGTTCTTCTTTTATTGCACCATTCCACTGCCCTGCATCGGAACTCTTCATGGCTTCCTCGTAGGTCTATGGTACATCTATTTCCACTAGGTTAGCTTCATAGCGTTTGGGAGGCTTGATTAAATCTCTTGGCCACAGCTCATAATTTTCTTCGATGTGCCCATGTGTGTTTTTCATCACTACAGGGACTACAGTGTTTCTTTGAGGAATGAAACTACTTGAATTTTGATGAAAATCACATTTCTTGAAACTGTAATTTTCCGTCTACTTTGATCCATCAAACGATAGGTGGTTGAGCTTCCATGATATCCTACAAGGATGAGTTTCTTGCTCTTTGGTCCCAGTTTGTTTCGCACTTCCTTTGGTACATGCATGTATGCCTCACTGCCAAAGTTTCTTAAATGTGACATCACAGGCCTTTTTCCACTCCAAATTTCATAGGACGTCGAGTTTGATGCTTGAGAGGTTGGAGTCTTGTTTAGAATATAAAGGGCTGTATATACTGCCTCTACCCATAAATATGTTGACATATCACTTACATATAACATTGAACGTGCACTTTCCTTTGTGGTTCTCATGTCACGTTTGGCTCTATCATTTTGCTCAGGAGTATAAGCTGCCATTGTTTCAAATTCAATTCCATGTTTAGACATATACTTTCATTACATGATTACAGTATTCTGTCTCATTATCAGTATGTTGGGTCCTAATAGAGTATTCATATTTATTCTTGATCATCTTTGGAAACTCTTTGAAACACACAACAACATCTGCTTTGTGCTTGATGAAAAATTCAACACGATAACCCGAACAGTCATTCTTAAATAATACAAAATATTTAGCACCCTGAACTGATGGTGTTGACATTGGACCTCACACGTCACTATAAATAAGTTCGCCTGGTTTGGCCTTGGCATTCTTTGAGTGCAAAAACTTTAACCTGTGCTATTTACCATACTGACACGACTCACAGAAGAAATCTTCAAGGCCATTAATATTGATACCTTCAACCAAGTCTTTGGTGACCATTCCAGACAGAGTTCTCTTATTTATATGTCAGAGTCTCTCGCGCCACAATTTTAGACTACCACTCGTAGTGAAATTTAGGCCTACTTATTTTGGTGGGATCACTGTATGGAATAACATTCGATATAGATTGTTGGTTTTGAACCATCCTTAACCAAATTAAGGAAAAGCAGGAGGTCCAAAAAACAAAAAAATCTAATAGGGTCAAAAAGTGGACAATAGGAGCGAGTGCTTGTAGTTCTGTGCTTTGAATATTTTAGGCCAAACATTTAAAAAAACCATACCTCGCAACTCCCACCAGTTGCGGAATTCAATATAAGAACGGTCTATCTCAAGAGTCAGGATATTAACTGCTGAATTAAGTTTACCATAAAAGAACTAACATATAACTTAACCTCATATACCTAGGGTATGGTGGAACAATATTATGAATTAGAGCAGAATTTGTGTCAAGTTAGTATTTATTTGACAAACATTCAATATGAGAAAATATATAAAAAATGTTATGTAAATGATATTCACAAAATATCTGGGACGTTATCAAATGTCCGAGTACCATTAACAAGATTATAAAGTTTATATAATAGAAAACAGCAATCATTTAACTTGAGCGTCATTATTACAGACAAACCATATAGCCTGAAATGGTTTCAGCTCGTTTAAAGGTTATCTCAAAATTAGTCATGAGTTCATTAAGTTACTAGAGAAAACTTATCATCAACTAAGTTATCCTTACATAGTTAATTACCAGCGTGTATTTCCCATCAACACCAAGAAACGCTTAAACAAACCATATAATATTTACCCTAAATTCTATCCACTTATTTACATTACTTCATACAATTCCACAATATTTGGTAAAAATAATAAATAGTTATACGTTAATATTGGGACATCGTTGATAAACAGATCATTTATTCTGTTAAACTTAGTTTAATGTTCCCGTGACCATGTTTTAAGTTTTATCCAACAAAAGAAATCAAATATCAGAATAGTAAAAACATTCGAGATCGATAACATATTCAAAGACAAAATATCGATAACGCCCAAATGTTTATAATTGATTATTATCCACAAACAAAATACAGATCGACTAGCGATATAAACGCCTTGACCCTGCAACTAATTAACACAGAAAAAGTAAGACAAAATTTACAACTATTATATTTATGTTTCATATTTTAAAGTTATTTAGAAAATGCCAAAACTGAATTTAGAAATTTAAATTTAGGTAAATATAAAAGTTAAAGAAGCCGAAAAAGAATTTAGATAGTACGTTAATTCAATATAATCGAAGCCGGAGCTTCTCCTTCTCCAAATCCGATCTATTCCAATAGGGACGACAGGTTGCCCCGCCGCCAATATATATATACCACACAACCCAGAAAGAGGAGAGACGGAAAAAACGGGAACATAACATGCCTATGACAACATAGCTTCTACAAAGTTCGTTAATGTTCTCGATTATCCTAAAGTAGGTTATCTTCACAGTACAAGTTCTGTGCTACTCAAGGTCTTTGGCACAATCACATCACAACATTGGAGATCAGTGTTAGTTTTGCCGCGGTTCCGAAAAGGTGTGTCTGATAGTCACTCGCGTTAGTGTTCCGTGTGGTTCCAGCCGTCATACAAATGGTGTAATCTTAGGTTTTTTTTATGTTTACTTATGCAGTCCAATGCTACAGTTTCACGGACCTCACTTGCTACTAGCTAACCGTTTTCGTAAACTTCTTCATATTTATCTTCCTTGAGGATCTTCATTCCTTTTCCAGTTATTACACCTTCAGAGAAAAGACTTTTTCTTAGTTCAGGAATGTACAACACATTTGTGTTGTTTGAGTCCCACCAATTCCCTCTGATCAATTTTTTTTATTTTGATGCTTCCTCTTCCCTTCAAAGAAAGACCTTGGTTGTTTCCACGAACAACTCTCGAATTGTCCATAGTCTCTTCAAACTTAAAAAAATAATCACGACGGTTAGTCCTGTGTGCAGAAGCGCCACTGTCCATTGTCCAGTTATCTTCGGGGGTGACTGCTGACACTAGCATAACATCCTGATTCTCTGCATTGAATGCTGAGAAATGACACTATTGGGAACGGTCACTGTAAATGTTTTGCTGTCCGTTTTCTCGGGGGTTCTTGGGTGCACGACAGTCACTTGCGTAATGTGCTTTTCTTTGTCAATTATAGCACGTTACTCTTGGTTTTCCTGATCTATTCCTTTGTTTTTGTTTGAACTTTTGAGAGTTATTAGACTTTTGAAAATCGCTTTTCAAATTTGTCGAAGATGAAAATTCCCTTTCCGACTGTTCATTTGATGTAAGACTGGCCTCTTCATCCAAGAGATGTGCCGTCATATTTGGGATCGTCTGTCTAGCCTCGAGTAGTGAAAGCCAAGCTTGTCTGAAGTTTCTAAATTTGAGAGGTAGACTACCAAGAATTTTAGTCATTATAGTAACATTGCTGAGTTGTTCACCAGTCTCTCTCGCATGTCACGCGAGATTTTCTATCTTGGCAATAGGCTGAGCAATGGAGTCGTTGGCGTCCATCTTGTACTGATGAAAGAGTTCGTGGAATAGCATTTTGTTCATTTCTGATTTTTGCTCAAAGATAAAGTCTAACTTCCCTAGCATTTCTTTAGACGAGTTTCAATTTTCAACTAATGTGATCTGTGATATTTCCATAGCTGTAATGAGCGTAAACAAAGCAATTGCGTCGTCTTTGTTCCACTTTTCTAGTTCCTCCTCTTTGTCTATTGCCGGCTTTTCTATTGCGCCTTTTGCAACATAAAATACTCCTTTTTCCCTCAGGGCACATTTAATCTGAAATTTCCATTGATGTTAATTTTTGCCGTCAAACTTGTTCACGTATGCAACGTCAAGCTTTTCGGCCAATTATTTCTACTTTGGTCCCGCGAATCGTATAACTTAAGACACACGACACGAGGCTGTTTGCTGACCACGCGAACCTAAAATGGCAAAACACGTCGCTTCCAAACCCGAACGCGAATTCACAAAACGGATTTGTGAACTACCCAACGGACAGTGTTTATGGAATATTACATGAATATCTACACTTTTGTTGGGTGCCTGAGCCCATAACCTGTTAAGACTATAATTGAGATTTGGAACAAACTATTCTTATTTAACATTGTAGCATTTGGCTACAATTGAAAAAGAGACGAGTCGGTGATATAAACAAACTTACCCAATTTCATCATCCCAGCGCATCTGAAAAACAGGTCGGAGGGACAACAAAACACGACCGAGAGAAACCGCGCCGAGTGATCAACTGACCGAGCCCACCAAGATTCAAATGGCGCCCACTAGAGATCGCTTCAGACCTAACCATTCCAAAGAACTTATCTAGGAAGTGAGGCTTGTCCTACTTTAGTTCAGAATATTCCGGTCGTTTGGAGTTGGTTGTAGAAGCTAATGTTTTTACGCGTATTCCCACCTTTGTGTGGCCCTAATGTGTTCCCCCTCCTTGATCCTCACCCTCCATGTTATATGGGTTTTCTTGTATATATAGTGCCGGGATGGAATATGTCCGACACTCTTGGACTTGGATTTGCAATGAGAAGTACGTAGCCGTGGCTATATAAGGGAAGGTGGGTAACAGTGAGACACTTTTATTATTTTCGTTAATTAAAAGGAAAAAAGCTATATTTTTGACTTATGGCCAAATGGAACTTTAAAAACATCATATTTACTGTTATAATAAATATAAAAATCAGACATATTTCTTAAGGATTTTTAAAAATCTTAAAAATTGAGTGAATATGTATTGGTTTTAATGTTCCCCAACATTGGGGAACACCGAGACTAACAGTGAGACAATAATTAAATTAGAAAATGGTTTCACGTGAATTATTTAAATAGGCTTCCATGTTTAAAAAAATAAATGTTATTTTTATTAAATAAAGGTACACCTTTAATATCTAGCGTTATAAGACTAATAAAAAGTAAAAATTTCAAGGTAAAATTAAGCTTTTATGAGTGTAAAACTTACCCGCCTCGGTGGCGTAGTTGGCTAACGGGCTTGTAATGTTGAGCTCTACTGCTGAGGATGTGGAGATCGAGGTTCGAATCTCGGTCGGGTGAACTGAGGGTGGTTTTTCCTAAATAGTTTTCCACTCTCCCTCCATGCAAATACGGGTTCACTTCCTCTAATTCAACCTTCCAAATTCCTAATACATTAGAGTAATTAGTACTTAAAGCGTATAACCCGAACCGGTAGTAAGACGCGGTGCTAAATATATATAGTATAAAACTAATTAAAAATAATAATTCTAAGGTAAATTATTATAAATGTTAATTAATATGGGAGTAAAGAATAATCTTAAAAATTCAAAAACTTAGGTATTTAAAGAAATGTTTTAAAGTGTAATTAATTTTAAATTGAACATAAAGTGATCATAGAATATTAATCTCAGAAAAATTAATTTCAAATAAATAATATGAATCCTGACGTTTTGTTGTACCAAAAACTTTGGGCGGTGATAAAATATGGCGAATATCTTTTAACTGCACTGATGGTAAATCTGGTACAGTCGGAAAACAAAATTGATTATCTATCTTCAAACTTTTTACTCAAGTAGCTTATAACTAAGTCGCCATTTTCGTTTTTATTTTGAATTACCTTGCCTATGTAATAAACCTTATGATTTTTTTAGTTGAAATTCTATTAGGATGTGATCACCTTCTACTGGGTCTTTTAATAATTCTTCAAATCTTTGAAGATACTCAAAATATTCTAGGCCATCAGAATAGTCATCGTACTAGGGTTCAAGGTCATCTTCACTAAACAAACCCTTCTTTAATTTATTCTGTGTTTTCCTTGATAAGTTCCTTTTTTCCTTTTCCGATTTCTTCCTTTATTGGTGTATCCGTAGCTATAATACTTTTCCCTGATTTTTTATTGCTACTAGAAGTGTATTTTGGATATCCTCTTAATTCTTCTGAAGAATCATAAAACTGGGCGGTGATGTGGTTTGCTGAGGTCTAATAGAGGATGTTGTTGGACTGGGTTCAGTATGTGGTGAGCTCACATTAAAGTGAAGGATAACTGATGATGTCGTTTGAACAGATTCAGTGACTGTTGAGTTTACATTGGGGTGAAGAATTACGGGGGTTGTTGTTGAAACGGGACTAGTGGTTAAGTTCACCGTGAGATAGTTATTTTCTTGAATATTATTTTCAGAATTTTGAACTGTACTGTCAGGAGGTGGTCTAAGTAACTGAACTTGACATGAAATCAGTATCTGTGAAAATTTGGTCATCAAATGGATATATTCCCGACCTCTTGAATCAAGCTGTTATATTTTTTGATGTCATCGCCTTTAAATGAGCTTCTCCAACGCAGGCTGACACTTATTAAATAGTTAAATTTTGACCAGGTTGTCTGATCATTCAAGAGTACACAACAGCATTTTAGGCTGTGGTGGAAGGCCCAAAAACCCCAAAATCAAGCGGTTGTAATTTTGCAGATGAATGGGGTGGTACAGTCAAAACTGTAAAACCATTACCTTTTGCTTAATTTAGAACTTCAATTGAGAAATGACTCTCATGATTGTCATAAATTAGTAAACTAAGATTGTTTTTAGAACTATGAGAATATTTAATAAAATGCTTCATAGTGTCTATAAATAATTCATAGGTCATCCATCCACTTACAGTTGCTAGGCCCAAGGAACCTACTGGTGAACCTGTGATCATGTGCTTCTTGAAATTTACTTTGGGAAACATAATTACTGGTGGTAATTGATTACCTGCTGCATTTATAAACCAGCATGTAGTAAAGGGAACCACCTTTTCTCCCCTTTTGCAACATTTACTTGTTTAAAACCCTTTTCAGCAATGACCTTTTGAGGTCTTTGAACAGTTGAAGTGCTGGTTTCATCTAAATTGAACACTCTTGTTCCACCTGAAAAATAGTCAAAACGAGAATAAACATCTCTTAAATTGTTTTTAAAAAGAATATCGGCGGTGTGCTTATTAAAATATGTTGCTTGAGCTAAGCTTCAGCCCTCAGGTGTCCTAAGATATATTCTGGAATGCCGACGCATAAACCCATAAAACCATTCGATAGGTATCTGCCTTATTATTACTATCCCATATTTTTGGATATTTTATAAAAAAAAATTAGCTGCCAATTCATGAGTAAGTTTATGCCCATTGAGCAAGTAACTATATATAATGCTAGAATTTCCTATTGCTCATCTATAAAAACATTATTTACAGAATAGTTTGGTTTCAATCGACTTAAAGTTTGAAAACTTAATTTCTTTTCTGCCGCCACATTTCGCAGACTACGACCTGATAAAACTTACTGTACAGCCTCTCTCATTACTTCCTCAGAGAAACTGCCAATTTCAGTATTTATTTTAGCATTACGAAGCAAATTTTCTTTAAAATTCCAATATGTAATGAAAGAAATAGGATAAATTAATATTAGTATTTACTGGTATTTATTATTATTTTCATCATTGGAGACAGTTGTTGTGCTGTTACACTGTTTCCTAGCATGACTTGTCTCACTGTTACAAGAAGAGAACATAGCCTCTAAAGATATTTGGGAAACGAAACCGTGGTTCTAACAGCAAAAAGTAGTAGCTAAGAGGCGGAATAGTTAGAATTGTTGTATTGACAATACATGTAAATAAATAATAAAAATTGTAAAATGGAGATACAATTTCTTTTGTTGGGACTTGAGTAATTCCATACACTCAATAGAGCATTTTAGTAGGTGAGCCTTGACCTACAAGAAGATGGGCAGTGCCTTCTAAATGTTATTTAATGTCTTGTTTTACTTTGTTGTTTTCTTATTATTTATGATGTATGTATGATCTGTACTTTTAATTACAAGAATGAACAATTTTGCTTTATGTTTTAAATATGAATAAGATATGGAAACCATTAATTGATGTCATAATACCATTTCCAACAACTTTGGTTACTTTTAAAATAGCAAATTCCATAAAACACACACTAGACTATTACCGTATTTCATAAACACAATATGGTGGAAATTCACTAGTACAACATTTTGAACACTGCATAGCATCACTTCACAGACATTCAAAATAGTCTGTCAGTTGACTTGTCTCACTGTTCCCAATGTTTAATGTTCCCCCACCCTCCCTTATATTTAAAAATATTAGAACAAATTTCTATTCGACTTAATAATATTTTATCTTTGTAACCTTTTCAAAATTCTCGTTTCAGACTTTCATAACTAGTTGTTAAAATAAGTAACGTAATAATCGTAAAAAATCATATACCAATATTAAATTCACGTTGTTGGAGGATAGTCAAAGATTAAGATCTAGACTTAGTTTTATTTTGGTGAGATGGACATTTGTTGGAATATTACCAATGACTTGGTAAAGTCTGTTCATGGTAGGAATTGTTTTCTGAAAAGCCTTTTTCACTACAAGAAATCTATTATATAGTAGGATATTGGTAGGAAAAAGGACCTTTCAGAGAGTAATACCTACTGTGAATGGAGTATTGATAGAATTCTCGACAGTAAAGTATAATGTTATAGTTTGATAGCTTTGATTTATTTAATGAATTTTTGCTCTAATGGAAAAAAGCTTATCTGGCTGTTTTATAGTACTGTTGCAAGTTTCTAGTCTCTTAATTATTTTGTGTAGATTTATTCTTGTAAAATGGGAATAGGAATTGAAATCTTTAAATAAATGATGATAGAAGTCTTGAAGACTCACCTTTTCAAATAGTGGATTATTTACACGTTTACGTTTTATGAGATAGATATAAAATTTGTATATTATTTTTAAACTAGGGTCAATTTAACATATTTTATAAAAAAGGTTCCTTACGTCTATCATTAATAATTGTGTTTATGCCATCATATATGGTTCTACCGGTTACTAAACATATACATGTATTCAATTATATTTTTAATGAATAAATACCAACAAAAGCATTTATATTTCTTATCAATAGTATAAATACACTTAGGATAATTTTTTTACATTTGTGTTTACTCTTCCTTTTTTCTTTTTTGGGAACTTATATACTCTCTAGTACGGCCTTTAAACTACCATTCCCGCATCTATAATGAGTTGCGTGCACTGAGTTTTCAATGGTTGTACTCAGACATTCGAAACAGTTACTCAAGTGACTCAATCTAATTGATTTTATTATAATTTTTTTCTTTGAGCCTTCAATTTTGGATTTGTTAGGTAAAGGAGATTTCAAAACAACATACCCGGTAATTGTACAACATGATTGTTACATGACGTCAAAAAGAAGGGCAGTTTTAAATAATGTATTCATGCGCTACATTATTGCATGCTCACACTGTTGGTTAAGGGGCTAGGACCAGACAAGCATGATATTTTAAATATGTTTAGACATACAGAGATAATTATTAATAGCTATGAAATAGATTATGTCTTATAATTTTTCTCAGGCTGCTCAATCTGAAAACCTAGTAATTGTTTCTTATGAAATATCAAAATTAATTGCTGAAACTGGTTATCCTTCTACAATTGCAGATAAATGAATAATTACCGCAATGAAAATGTTATCATCTCGAATATGTGATTTAAAAAACACACACAGGAAAACCAAGTAAATATACTGGTGCTATCAAATAACACAGTGAACCGTAGAATCGTGGAGATAATAGATAATATTGAAGAAACTATCATAGGTCTCTTAAAATATTGTAGTTTTTTTCCTTGCAAGTCGATGAAAGTACAGATATATCAGACAATCTCAATTTAATGTGTTTTGTGAGATACAGTTTTTACAATACAACTCACGAAGAGTTTCTCTTTTGTAAATTTCTGACAACAAGAACAACAGTTGAAGAAATTTTTAATTCAATTGATTATTACATCAATCAAAATGTCATTGAATGGAAGAAATTTGTAGGACTGAGCAGTAATGGAACACGTGCAATGACAGGCGCTCGTACTGGACTATTTCCGAGGAACAAAGCCGTAGTATCAGTCTGTTTATGGGTACATTGTAGCATTCACAGAGAAGCAATGGCCGTCAAAAAATGCCATTGCTTTTAACTGAAACTATGCAAGAGTGTGAAAAATTTATAAACTTTATAAAATCTCATCCACTGAATTCAAGAATATTCTCTGTGTTGTGCAGAGAACTAGGGAGTGAACATGAACATCTTTTACACTGCAATGTGCAATGGCTATCAAGAGGGAATGTTTTAAGAATACTTATTGAAATGAAGGAAGAAATTTTAATGTTCTTAGTCCAACATCTCCCAGTAGCTAGAGATGTAATATTTTAATTCAAAGATAGTTTTCATGATTTCATTTGGTTAATCAAGGTAGCCTACCTTTGTGCCACTTTTGATTTTTTGAATAATTTAAATCTGACATTACCAGGGTAGCAATGTTTCTTTATTTAAAGTGCAAGAGAAGGTGGAAGTTGTAAAGAAAAAATTCAATTTGTTCTCCCATCGTTCGGAAGCAGAAAATTACAGATATTTTATAAACCTAAAAGAATTACAAAAAGAGTAGTATATCACAAGTTCCATGCCGGATGAGATTTCAGCTTCTATCAGGGAACATCTGCTAGGTCTAGATACAAGCCTGAAGAAATATTTCTCCCCTATCAACAGCAACAAAACTCTTTTACAATGAACGTAGAATCCAAGACTGAATGGCCAGATTCAGCTATTGAGTCTATTATTTAATTATTGTGGTGTAATATGGCACCCAAATACATCCTCAGCAGAATACCACTGATGATTTTTTTTTTCTATCAGGAGTACCCAGTTTTAGCAAAAAAAAAGCAATACTATTTTTAATGCCTTTTGTCACAACATATAAGTGTGAAGCAGGCTTTTCAACGCTGGTTTTCCTAAAAAATAAATACACAAACCAATTGGAAGTTCTATTTTTCTCCAAACCTGAAGTTATTGTAAAAAGAAACAACATCACACCTCCCATTATTAAATTATTTGGTTTTAACTTTATTTAATTACATTTTTAAGAGTGAATGCTTCTTTATAATAATATATGAAAAGTGTATGTACATTCAAATCTGTTTTATTTTACTTCTAGGCCAGAAGAGGCAATCAAAATTTTAGTGTGTCACGAAGGAGAAGTATAAAATTCACCGCATCATGGGATAAGACAAGTTTGGGAAACGATGATTTAGACAACTTACCAAAATACGCCAGACAGCTGGGTAGCTAGGTATCGTGATTATGGATCGGTTAAGCTAGGTTGGAAAGTACCCAATAATATATCTATATATTATTTAACCTTATAAAAATATATTCTTATTCTATATAGTATTAGACTTCCGCCTTCTGATAGGTGTGTCCGTTCTGATCTTTTAAAGTTTTTTGGTTTAGTTTTAATGAAGATTTGTCTGAAATTGCTATATGTAAAAACGTTCGTGGAGAAGCAAGAGTTTTTTCGACTAAATAGGAAAAGTATAATTATCCACATATAAGAAATGTATATGTAGCGAAAAGGAGCAAAGTGTTATCCCTGCAGACGATTATTGCGCATTAATTGGTTCTATTATATACGTAAAGCTTCAGTCACACAATTTTACACATTTTAAACGATATTTGTTAATGCGTAAATTAAGTATATTTGGATTTGTATTGTTCACTATAGAAAGTTTTTGATAAACTTGAATAATTTGGAATTATTAGACTTCCTGCGTTTTTGTGAGTGTGTTGCTAGTATGCATACGTACGCGAAAAGATATTCTACCAACGTTTTTTCATAGTATATTGATCTGTGAATCTTAATAAATATAAAGTTTAAGTAGATTATCATTATGTAGGGGGGGAACTAGGGATGTTCGATTCATGGGCTTTGAATCGATTCTCTGGATCGATCTAGATCAAGAACCGTAGTATCGATTCAGGCAAAAAATCGAGTGCGTTGAATCGATCTTCCAAATATCGATCTAACGATTCATGTAAATAAAGTTTGCTCTACACTAACCAAAAGAGGCGCACCTAGAAATTTACACCGAGCGGAGGAGTGGGGGCAGCAAAAATGTATTGAGGGGAGGAGTGTGGGAGGCGTCAAAATTGAATCGAGGGGTGGGGGGAAGTGTCAAAATGTACTGAGGGTGGGGGTGGCGTCAAAATGTATTGAGTGGAGGGGCGGGGAAGTGTCAAAATGTACCGAGGGTGGGGGTGGCGTCAAAATGTATTAGGGGGAGGGGGCAGCAAAAATGTATGACTTATTAAATGCCTCTGGAAGATATTTAAATTATTTTTGTGGTAACCACAAAGGGCAGTGATTTAAATAATGTGTGTGGCCTTACATACAATGTACACTTTGTTCCTGTTCTGTTTTCCAATTTTTAAATTTAGATGCACTTGTGTGTGGTGGTAGGCCTACTATAATTATTTTTCACATTGAGGAGCACTTTAAATGTTTTACTTGAAGAGAAGAATCAATGCTGGTAGAAAATCATATTTATATGAGGGGAAGAAGGCAGTTAGTAAAATTATGTATTTTTTAAAGGTTTTTGCCATCCGAATCAAAAGGGAGATTGGGGATTCAGGAGCTTCCAGAAGATTCTTAAGAAAATCAGGCTATATATTGGAGACAAACCAGAACCTTAACCTTTACACCCCAGAGAGGGACGCACTTATTTTCTTTCCTCGGTAGCAGCGAATTAATCTTTCAGAAACTGTGAAATCAGTAGGCCTACACCTTATTTGTTTGAATTAATTGTTCGAGAACTAGTGATTGTACTCAAAATAAACACACTTGTTGGCATCAGTCTTGAGGAAACCTCACAACTTTTTGTTGGAGGGTGTGTCTCAAAACTTGGGAATCACTAGCTTGGTGGAAGTGTAGATTGTAGGTGTAAGCATTCTATAACTACAAAAACTCTATGGGGAAAATGAGGTTTTTACTAAATACTTTCAAACTATTGACTTTTTGGCCAACACCTCACCATAAATACATCACAGAATAAAAACGTGATGTGATCATTTACAGAACCTAGACGTGAAAAGTGCAGAGAGCAGTGGATTATTCTCTTCACTTTATTAAATAAAGACAAATAATAACTAATTAGTAGCCCAAGATTGAAAGACTTGGTTTCGAAATTTTCCTAGTACTAATAGTCAACAAAACATTTCCTAAGGCCAACAACAAAATTAAACTTTCCTTAATTGATTTGTTTCGATCTTTCGATTCGATCTTTTAGAAATCGCTAGAAAATGAATCGATACGTGAATCAGATCAAGGCCTTTGAATCGATTCAAAAAATCGATTAATCGATGGGAAAGTATCGATTTTCTAAAAGATCGATCCAAGATCGAACATCCCTAGGGGGAACATGTACTAATAATCTGTGTATACCAATATGTCGTCAACTAAACAAGTTCCTAAAGATGCCTTAGTTATTATGTCAATAATGAAAGATATGGGCATATCTGAATATGAACCAAGGGTATTAAATCAACTTTTAGAAATAACATATCGTAAGTAAATTTAGTGGCCTAACTTACCCTAGTCTACAGTCTGAGGGAGATTGAATTAACTTTTTTGACAGTTTATTTATTTTTACACTGTCGCTTGCTGCCTGTTCATTTTATACATATTTGTACCAACTACGCTAATGTGATGTTAAAGGTTAAATTTAGAATAAGTGTACCCTCATTTATATGAAGGAAGTCTGGAATAACATTTAGGAATAACCACCCTCAGTACACCCGCCCTAATCTCCCTATTATTGTGGTCTAGTCTTGAGAAAGTAACGCCTTAGACCATGCGGCCATCAAAGCAGGTTTGACTGTTTTAAAATATTACTATAATAAGTAGACTTGAGTCACATGATCTGTTTCTGAACTATTTGAATACAATATTGTTAGGTTTTTTATACAGTCTGACATAATAAAGTAAAGTGTTTTGACTGTTTACTGAAAAAAAAATATATATATATATATATACACACACACACACACCAGTATATACTGTTTATATGTTTGCAATATCTAAATTGGGGATGGCAGACGTCACCAAACTATTACATAATATTTTTTCAATATGATTATTTTCACAAACAAAAATAATAAAGTGAATTGATTAATAATTAATTGTCAGAAACAGGATATCGGCCAGCCATATCGTGTAGGCTACCAAACTAATGGTATCATTTTATAAAAAGCTGCAAAAAAATCCTCTAAAACAACTTCATTTAACTTGCCTCTTTTTCACAGTAAACACAACCCTTGTCAATGAATAGACCTATCGTTATTTTTTCTAGTTCAAATATTCTCAAAAATCTAATGCAATAACATAAAGTAGGCTTAAACTACACATAAGCCTGGCACACATATTGATCACAACTGGAAAATGAGAGTGAACCACGTAAAGAAATATATGAAAATAGCATATTGCTATTTTGTAGTGAAATATGATAACTAATTTTAACAACTAACTAATTTTTATGATTAGTCTACGGTTCCTACCCTTCAAACTTAACCTGACCTTCCACATATTAATGCATACAAATTTAGCTTAACATTTATAAAATAAATTACAAAATTGAATATTATTGATACATAAGCTATTTTAAACTAATCACACTGTTCCCTCATGAGGTAGGCTAGAAACTATACATTTAGCTCAAAAAACAACTCTGTAGGCCTACTTAATCCATCATCACTAACTTTTTCCACACTTCACTATTCTTGCATACTCCCGTCGCTTTAACAACCTTCATACACTGATGATTAAATAAACAGTTTAATTTTTGTAAAAAAGGATGATGTCAAACACCACAAAAAATCATGAGTCAACATTATAATGCAAATAACATGAGTATACACATAATATAAGTTAGTCGATATAATTTATTTACACCTATCTACATTTCTTTAGAGATAGGGATTTTAGTGAGTTTTGTTTCAATTGTATAACTATTCAAAATTATCAAACCTTAAAAAACCCCGGAAGTTTATTATTCAATTTGCCAGCCCTCTTAAGTATACAATAATAATAATAATGGTGATTATTATTATTATTATTATTATTATTGTGATTATTTTAAATGTATTGAATTAAATTTATAAGTATATCTTTAAAATTAATCTGTAGGTGTTTTAATCAATTAAATTAGCTTTAATGCAGGTGTGATTACGTTAAATACATAGTGAATTAAATTTAGGAGTTATAATATGTAATGAATTTACATTTGAAAATCTTGAAAATTAATTTATAGGTATTTTAATCAATTAAATTAGCTCGCTTAGGTGCAAATATGGTTATTTTAAATGTAGTGAATTAAACATATTGTAACAAAACAAAGAAAATAATTTCTAAATGAGTTTGATAAAAGGTATTATTTATTCCCTTTAAATGTTCCTAATAGAATTCCATTGTACATATTCTCCTGTAGGGCCTATGCATTCTAATACTTATGATAAGCAGTGTAAATACAGCCAAAAACCTATAGTACAAAACAGCACTAGGCCTATTATATTAAACGGTTCTAGGTTAATTTTTCGAAAATCAATTTACCGAATACAAAATCATCGAAAGTAATTTTGTCGAAAATAAATTTTTCGAACCATTAATTTTCCAAATTAAATGTTTATCGAAACCACATTTTTTGAAAATAAATTTCCTGAAGTGAATATACCAAAAATTAATTGTTCGACAATCAAATAATCGAAAATTAATTTTTCGAACAATCAATTATTTGAAGAATCAGTTTTGCAAACTGCAAATTGATTTTTCTTTTGGAAAATTAATTTAGCGGCCTGCGAGTTTTCGGGAAGCTATTTTATTTAGGACTATTTTTTTTAGAAAATATTATCTATTGAAAAAACTATCGAAAAATGCTATGGTAAAATAAGTTTTTCAATAATATATGAATCAAAATTTTAAACTTTTTAAAAAACATTAAAACAACAAAGATTTATTTAAATGTGTTCTATAATTTTTATATTTCTTGGTTATCTATTTTAATAGTTATTAATACTAATAACACTTCCAAAATAACTATTGTAAAGTAAGTTTTCTCAAAATATGTTTTTCGTAAATATTTTTTTATCTATCAATGCACAAACCCTTTTTAAAACACTACAAAATAATCAAAATTATTTTTTAAACTTCAACACAGCACAACTTAGAAGATTGAAATAAATTTATTGTTATTTTTACTGGCTATTTATTTGAATTTTAATCTTTTTATGGATACAAACAAATTTAAAAAACATCTTCTAGGTATTAAATTTCATTAAAAACTAGTCTTTTCAAATAAACTAGTATTAGTACCCAATGTTGTGTGAAACAACTCGCAAATAGTCACACATGTTCCCATGTTGGGCCCAGACAGCAACAATTTGCCTCAACCTTTCCATACTGTTTTGATATTTATTACGTTGACGAGGTTCCTTCCCACTGATGTACTGCTCGATTCGCACCTCATTGAGAGACTGCTCCATCTTTATTGCAGAGATGAATTTCCAAATACGGGATGGCTTGCAGAGATATGTTGTTGGAACACTCTGTGCCATCCTTCTATATTGTTGTTTGTCTTGGGTAGCCCCCAAAGAACACTCATGACAATTCCAAATTTGGTGTACATAAATGTATTAATGTTAGCAGAGTGATTTGCAATTAACTTACTCTATACTATTTACTTTTGTACTTTGACCAAATAATATTAAATACAATAAACTTTTTAACTAGTGAAATAACAAGAACTAGTCCGTACAAGACATCAACACCTACAGATAATGGGGAACAGTGGAGCATTCTGGAAGATTTTGGTACCAAATTCAAAATATTGTGTTTGTTCAGTGTGTTACTTGGGGACAAACAAACATTGATTAAAATGTCAGAATCTATTAATAATTTATTGAAATTGATTATTCAAATGAAAATAACAATATTAGGAATATTTTACCATGATTATATATTTTTACTCTTTTTTCTTTATTTTTGTATAGAACTAAAACGTTGAAATTCAGAGGTGGGGACAGTTAATGAGGTGATGAAAAGGTCTTTTAATAATCATTTGGCCTAATTTGTTTTTAATACTACATATTTAAATGTTTCTAGCAAGTTTTATACACTTTCTACCACTAAAAATTATTTTTTGTTGATTGTTTTAAAAATAACAAAATATTTATATAGGCAGGAGACATAAACAGTCCCTCAATTTGAGAATGATCCAGGTGTGTAACCTGAATGAGTAGTAAGATGCGGTGCTAAAAAAGATATTTAAAATCATTCAGGCTTTGCTGTAGTCTTAGCTAAACTTTTTATTTTATGGTGTGGTGCATGAGTTGTGTTAAGGACTCTACATTCTGTGAAGGTATAAAAGGTAGCATCTCTTTTTGTCAAATAATAATGAAAAAAAAATTATTTGACCTGTATCAAAGTGCTTTAGTAGTTATTGTTACTAATGGTTTTTTATTTTGTGTTTTGGTGGCATAAACAGTGTTTAACAGCAGTACAGGAAGATATAAATGGGGCTTAGACAGTATAAATAATGTATGATCGATCTAATCAAACTAATCAAACAAAAAAAGTAAGCAGAATGACTGAGCCACACAGGATGAATATGATTTCTTATCCACTCCCAGCACCATTGGTAAACGCTTTCAAGGGTGTATTGATTGACTGGTTGAGGCACCTGTCAAAGTCATCTCTCTGGGACTAGTTTTGACTAGACCCACTTACCCATTGGTCATGGGTTATTTTTTTGACTTCTTTCTTCCTCTTTAGCATACCTCACTGACCCTTTTACCCTTTCTTCCTCTATCCATTATCACAGTCACACTCAGAAACATCATCTAAGTCGCGAGGCAGAAGTGCTAGCATTGAGTCGACATAATGCTGTTTGGAAAGACCAACATATTCACCTCCAACGTGTCCTTATTCTCAGAAACTCAAATAAATTCATTAGCATGGCTTTGTAAAATTGATTGGTCCTAACTGATGAATATTAGGTTCATTATTTTAAAATTGTAGCCTATAATTACATAGATTGTCAAATTATTTACTTTTCAAAATCGCATGATAAGCATGCCAACCAGTAAGGTCGATTTCTGTTCAGCATTGTAAACAAATATTTAAATTAGTATTTAACTGGTTAAATTATAAATAATGAACAGTTTTAGAAGCTATCTAAAGTGTTTTTATGCTAATACAGCCACCTAACTGCCGAAGGCTAAGAAAAACTATAAATATTAAACACTTCTAGAAGCTATCTGAAGTGGTTTTTCATGGAAACATAACCCCCTAACTGCTGAAGGCTAAGGGAAATTCTAGATATTAAAACACCTTTAGAAGCTCTATAAAGTGATTTTCATGCCAAAATAGTTTTCTAACTGCCGGAGGCTAGGAAAAATCTATATATTTAAACAACTCTAGAAACTATCTTAAGTGTTTTTTATGGTAACATAATCCCCTAAATGCCGTAGGCGAGAAAAAATTGTAAATATTAAACACCTCTAAAAGGTCTCTGAAGTGCTTTTCATGTTAATATGGCCTCCTAATTTGTACTTATAACTTAATTTTGATATTGTTTAAACCATAAATAAAGCCATATATATTTTGTTCATACAATTTTTTTGGGTGGGTGGGGGACCCCCCCCCGACTAAGGCCTTGACTGAATCCATGTTCTAAAAAATAGCTGCAACTCAGGTTACTGACAAAATAATTCCATCCTGTTTTCCTGTGCATAATTAATCTTTATACTACAAACTAGGTATGTTTGTCAATAAAGAATATATTATGCTAAACAATATTGCTAAGAGATGTAAGTTTAGACGGATATTTTCTCTCGTCTATTCCCCTTCTAATTTCTTTCATAAGTCAACTGTGCTAAAGACATGAGGGGAAAATATCAGTCTAAATTTATGTGGCTATTGCACATTTCTTCTTTTTGACCATATTAATATTGATAGATTGTTACGCGCAATCACTTCTGGCAGCAAAGCCCATAAAGCATCTTGAAAAATTAAATATATTTTATGATGATTTCTCATTGTTTCAGGCTATGTCACCACCATCTTGGATGATGCTAGGGTATTTGCAACCCATGCCAAAAAGAAAATCATTGACCTTGATGACACAAAGTTGGCCGTACAGATGACTGTGGACAGAACTTTCACCACCCCACCACCACGGGATGTATGTGTACCTATAGGTCTATAGTAGCATAAAAAATTTAATGTTTTCCCAGAGGCAGATGATATCTCTACCAAGTGGCATTTGGAGACGTAACAAGGAATATGAAAAATAACTAGGTCTACTATATAGGTCACTAGTGGATGATCATGATGGTACTCACCCTTCTTAATAAAAATATACCTTTCACAAAAGCTTGTTGTTTTTAACTCTTTCTGTAACATACCAGAGAAAATGTTATTTGAAAAGATCTGAGAGTATTTCTGTTCCTCCAAAAAAATGAGGATTTGTAGCCTTTTTCCACTCCCTCTTAGACTTCTCTTCTCTCCACCCCTGACTTTCAATCCTTAGGTATACAGCCCAGTGTTTGATTATATATAGGGCACTACTCTTAGCACACTTTTACGCTAAAAAGTATGAAAATACTTGATGTGTAAATATATGTTTTGAAAATTAAAATAACCTTTTCTTTAAAATTCAAATAAAAAATATTAATTTGAATATTTTTCTTTAATACAATTACTTCAATACAACTATGGATGTGACCCTCAAATCTTTAAGGATATTCGAGATCTTGATAAGTATTAGATTTGAGTCTTAAATCCTTAGATTTATTTCCCATCTTTTTAGTGAAATTTGTTTTTGAACTTTAATACTGCATATTGGTCGGTCAGAACCAACTATAATTGTAGGATGAATTCTAACAACCAGGCCTCAGACCAGTAATTTAACACTTAACTGAATGTACTAATATTATAATGAATGGATTATAAGAAAAAAGTTTAACATACAAAGACTATTTATATTTTCTACCTCTTATGTTCGTAATTTTTTCCAATTTTTGGATTTGGAATCAGGATTTAAAGATAAATTAGAGGTTCAGATTTGAGATATGGATTCATAAAATAGTGTTTTCGACCCAACTCTAAATAAAACGTGCATAAAAATATAATTGGGTGTGAAAATTTAACTATAAACAACCCTGCATTGACCCGCTGACCTTGTCACTATTCCAGAGCAAGATAAACATCATCTCCCTTCTATCAGAGAAAGAAGTTTAAAGCAATATTTTTAAAATGCTCACTCATTTTATCCTGAAAGATAGCAGTCTTACCTTGACTGAATACACTATGTCCCAATAGTAACAAAACCAAATTTACAGCTCCTTATTTCCAAAATTACATGCTTTAGTCAACATTTAATTTCTTTCATTTAACCTTTTGTGTTGTAATATTTATTACTCACTGTATCCTGGTTTTTTTCTTCCATGATTTGATCATGCAGTAGTTTTTAACAATACATTTTCTTTGTTCTGACACTCTCTTTATGTCATAACTTGCTAGCACAAGAAATTGTGAAGGATCACTTGTGGAGAAATCATTCTTCCTTAGTCAAACTTGGGGAAAAGTTTTTTTTTTAATTAAGCCCTTATTGGCTGTATAGAATCATACATTGTACAAAAAGAGAAAACCCACTTTTAATTAAGACTTAGAGAAGTTAGAGTGCATCTTTATTGAAGAAAATGGCAGGAATTATGTAATTGGGTTCTTGGGGAGTTTTATATTGAGCAATTTGTTAAATAGTAAATATGTGTTTGTAAAAGCCAAATAAATCAAGTATTCAATTTAATCTCACATTCATCAAAGTTTTATTATTTATAACAATAACTATAAGATACAACATATATTCTCCAAAAGTAAGTAATGGCGTTTTATTTTTATTGTCCGAATTATAACAAAATGACCACCTAAGTGTGGGGTGAGTAAACTATAGTTATATTTAAAATCTGTCAACAAAAGCTTCTGTTAATAGCTTGACATAAAATATATATACATTTATTGAGAATGTAAAATTAAATTTGAAAGCAAATATAGGTACTTTGAAGAAATATTTTAAAATTGTTTCATTAACTACAGCTCTAGTTTAGAGTAATTATTGATGCTCTAATTCACCTAATTTTAGGATTAAAACTATTTCACTAGATGTTGATTCTTTCATTTATGAAAATAATTAACTTAAGAGAAACAAGCCTATTATTATGTATTTAAACTTTAATAATCAAATCATTTACTATTGAATCATTATCTAACATTTGGCAACAGCCATCACCTAATAATCTGACAAGATTGCAACACTGCAACTCAAAAGTTTATTCTGAAACTCAAATGTGTCACAGTAACATTAGTTTCACAGATTTTTCCCTCCTTTCCAAGATAAAATATTTATTCTTGTAATTTTTATAAGAAGGTTTGTCAATAATTCTGAACACATTGAAAAGTCTCATAAGGGATATGCCCTATACATGAGAATATACACCCTTCCCTGGACATGCACAGATTATAATTGATGTATCTTGTGTTTTTGTTTTGACAAGGTATTTCAATATATTTGCAATTTGTTTGGTTTAGTACATTTTAGTAAACCGTGTTGATTATCTAGTTGTAGAGAATATTCATCCTGTTTAGATTAAGTTTTTAGTTAGGAAATATTAAACAAGATATCTTTTTAGTACTATGAAACAAAAAAACTATCGTGTCTAGAAGAAAAATATGAAGAAATATTTATTAATTTTAATAGATACAGTAATTTACAAAAATTAATACATCTGCCTTTATTCTGTAATAATTGATAATAAATGATTTCATAACAAGATAGTCAAGATAGTTTCTAAGATAAGGGCTGGACAAACTATTTATTATGCCAACTTTGTTTTCAAATGCGGGCCATTATGTTAGTCATCTGTATTATATTAATGCTTAGAATCAGGAATGTCCAACCTTTACATGGCTGACCGCAGAAGTTCTTGGGTAATTGACCAGGTACTATACATGAAATTTATAATACCTGATTCCCAAGTAGAGTATGTATACACACATACATACATTAAACAAGTAACATTATACTTATGATTCTGGAAATTACATGATAGTTAACGAACATTTATGACAGTTTCAAGAGACAAATTTGTTGTTTATTCCTACAATTTGAACTGGCAGGCCACACAGAATGCACTAGGGGCCGCTAGTGGCCCATGAGGCATGGGTTGGACATGCCTGCCTTAGATAATTATATTAAGCTTACATAATACATATTCATTTCAGCTGCTTCTGGAAGTTGCTCGGTCCAGGAACAGCACTCCTCTGCCACTAATTAAACCACATTGTGGCATTCGACTGCCACCAGATCGTTACTGTCTATTCAACTGTAACTACAGACTGCGAAGCAACAAAAAGGTTTGCCATCTTGAATTTATCGTAATGTTTTAACTTGTTTCAACAATATTTTTCATGCAACTTTAATATTTAAACAAAGCTTTATTTGTCTTGTGAAGCTGTTCCGTTAAAATATTTTACTAACCCTAATTTATTTCATAACTAGCTTTTACTCGCCGCGGCTTTGCCCACAATAATTGGTAAAATCTTTTAATTTTCAACCAAAATTA
>CABFOW010000564.1:0-22942 GCA_902141385.1 Timema californicum
GGAAGGAAAAAACCACCTTAGTACTATTTCAAACTACCTCTTTTCGCTTCTGCTTTTAGCTTTTCTAGAAATACGTGCTTCAAATACACATTTCCACATACGACAAAGAGCAAAATGAAGGATCTTTTTTAAAGCACGAAAAAGGGAATGGGAGAAGAGGGTTGTAAGTTTTCCGTCTCGATGAAATGGTGAAGTGGAGTTCATATGGTTGATGGGGGAGAAGTTGGGGAGGGGGAGTGGGAAAGAAACCTCTATACATGAAAACACGGTCAGGGGAAATGGTAAGGGAAAGGGGGGAACAGAAAGGGGAGGTGAGATGCAAAGAAAAGGATTGTTGATATTTTCCCCCTTATTAAATTAGTTCGGTTGGACGCAATTTCTCTCACGGATGAAAAGTTCTAAACGAGACATCGTGAAAGGTGTGTTCATTAACAGGTATCCCACTTACGAACTGGATTTGAAGATAAAAACAAAAATTGTTGATTGAAATCTGATTTTATGTCTAGGAAATTTAATTATTCTACTAGAAATACTCGTTATCTATTGAGGAAAAACGTTGATCCTGAGTTATTATTCTTTATACCTCATACGTCACATTGTTTTGCTTAAAACGGAAATAACTTCCTTGTAGAAGTATTCATTCTTGAAAAACCAAAATTATTATCAATAATAACCATTATAGCTTTTTTTTTGTGTGTGTTTGTAGGACACTCACGGGGGAACTCAACCCAAAGCGAAAATATCCACATTTATGTTTGGATCTTTTTTTTTTATTTACTCTAAACTTAACTAGAGATTTTAGAAGCTTTCTCACTCCTAATCAAAAACACCCCTCAACAGGGGAATGTAGGTACAAGAGAAGTTGATATATACCTGGCGTCCGAAAACAAGAAAAAGTAAAACATTTGGGAAATTAAAAAAATATATATATTTCAACTTAATAATAGGTGATATTTTTTAGTATGGTACCCGTAGGCCTTCTTGTATCGAGTTTGTTAGTATTGGCTTTTCTTTGTCACTGTTGTGCTGTTAAATAAGCTTTTTTAGCTTTTTAGATAAGAACTTTTTCGTTCTATTCTTTTGGGTAATCTTTTTTAGAGAAGCCCTTTTGAGGATATGAGGCTAGATCTGGGTGGGAGGGGGGCTAAGCTTTTGTTGTAGTATCTTATTCTAAACGAATTATTTCAAGTAATAGACAAGTGCTGTGACATGTATTGAGAAAGGAGAAGGCAATTATTAAACAAGTATATCTAGAAAAACCAGAAGTAAGAAGGCCACTGGCGGGACCGAAACTAAGATGGGGTGATAGAGTAAGGATTGATCTTAACATACTAGATGTAGATAAGACTGCTGCTTTTTTTTTTTAAACACCTCTGGTTTTAGCGATGAGAAAGGTTATATTTGTAGGAAATGTACACGTATTTGTGTAAAGGAAAAGTGGAAATCCCGTTTGGAAAGACCACCCTCAGGTACCCGACTGAGATTCAAGCCTCGATCTCCCCGTCATCGGCAGTCTAGTCTATTATGACCATACGGCCACCGAAGTTGGTGAAATTACCACCAGGAAAGTGTGCAAGAGGCTAAAGAGTGAACGGCCGGGGTTCAATCCTAGTTCCCGGCACAGATTTATCTGATTACAAAACCCTTCCTTCACTTCTGACAAGACATCTTGTAAATGTGAGGAATGCCAGGCCTCCACAGTGGTTCGGATTCCACGTTAAACTGTAGGTCCTCCATTTCATCTCACAATCACCCTACCATTACACATTAGCGTAAGTGTGTATAACCCTAACGGGTAGTAAGACGCGGTGCTAATAATAATAATAATAATAATAATAATAATAATAATAATAATAATAAAGAGTGAATCTATTAACAAACTGCGGTTCAAATGGCCAACTAGGTAAAGGTGAAGAAGGTAAATAAGACACAATGCTGAAAGAATGAGCCTCCACAAATACACTAAACACTGGTAAAAACAGTTCAATCACTTCACTGTAATAAAACAAACCAGGTGAAAACATGTATTACGGTTTATGTTGGTAAAACAATGAACAGCCGCTGCTTTTGTTATAATCGTACAGTGTTGCCGACTGTGGTACAGATAACAACTAATAATTCATTCAATTATAAGTAGAACCTTTTGTTTGTATAAAATATAATATGGTATTACCAACTGAAAAACTGGTGAGCCTTTCTGTCACATTTTTAGACAGCTTTACTAATATCACCTAATATTGGTCGAAAAGCGGATGTGACTCATAATAATTATGTTTTATATTTTTTTTAAAGTTTCCATAACATTTAATTTACTTTTAATTGTACAGCCTACGATAATGAGTAAAATTCAATAAACTTTTTTGTTTTCCCAATTTATTATAAATCAGGGTGGAGTCCCTTCTCATAAAAGTTTCACCGTAGCGAAACCAAGGAAAGTAGGACGTATCCTGTTATATTTTAAGGTAAGCTAGGTGTTCCTTAAGAATGGTTATATAAAAAAAATACACAAGAATATATAAGCCCACGTTTACTTTAAACATCGGGAATAAAATAACGTAGCCAGTGCTTTGGAATGAGATTAAACTCATTAGATGTGTAAGTCTAAACAGATAGTAAGACGGGGTGCAAAATACAGGGTGGCCCACGGAAAAGTAGGCCACCTCCTATATCCAGCAGGCGCCTCACTCTGAATTGGAAGAGGTCAATCCCCTTGCACCCATATTGTGACATGAAGAATGAGCAAGTGAACTGCTTGTCTACAGCTTTATTGACTCATTCTTCATGTCACAATATGAGTGGAAGGGGAGTGACCTCCTCCAATTCAGAGTGAGGCGCCTGCTGGATATAGGAGGTGGGCTACTTTTCCGTGGACCACCCTGTATATGTAAACTCATAAATATGAATAAGGCCTTACTTTTAGTGTTTCATGTTGGTTCTTTGCGTATAACCCGAACAGAAGGTAAGATGCGTTGTTAAAATAAAGTTGGTTCTTAAAATATATATCTTTATTAGCCTCGTTCCAAGTCACTTAACCACAAGCGGAACAGTCAATTAATTAGTTAATTAATTAATTTTTATTTATTTGAAGTATTAAACGTGCACTTTCTGAACCAACTGATTATATCAGCACACTAAAATTTCTATGCGCGAGCGCTAAAAGACCTATCAATTTTGCCGAAAAAGATGCTTTCTCATACTTTCTAGGGTTCTTTTACAAACCACAATAAATATGGGACTGACGGTCTAAGGAGTCATTATACTAATAGACTGAACTGCCGATGGTGGAGATATCAGGGTTTTAATCTCGGTCGGGTGTAATGAGGGTGAATTTCTCTCAATGCGTTTACATTCTTCCTCCATGCAAATGTGGGTAAGATTCATATAAAATTAGCCTTCATCATTCCTAACACATCAATATAAATAGTACATATGCGTGTAACTCAAATGGTTCGTAGGATGGAGTGTTTAAAATAATATTGATGACCATATATTGTGAATACTACTTGCAAAACGGATCAATTGGTTGTTCTTCGGTTCTGTGAGATGTAAACCAATTTTTGATAGGAAGGTTAGAAGAAAATTATCCTTGTATCAAATAAACTTGAACTTATCTATCAAGACACTATATTTTTATCTTGAGTATCAATTTTGTGCATATTTCAACCTTCTTCTTTTACAAGATTATAAGTAGACCTGCAAAGAACGATTCAGTTTTCTATAGCGGCACTTTACAATTATTTGATTCTCTTATGATTTGGAACAAGGATAAAATTCACCCTTATGACGCTTCTGCACATATTTTTAACAAAGCAAGATTGTTCAATCCATCAAATTTTTCCTCTTTTGATAGGATGGGTATGCAAAAACCCTAACACTTGCGGCTGAGTATCAAGGCAGCCAGTGATTTCATACTTCTTCTGTTTCTGGTAGCTACCCGGATACAAACACTCGGCAGTAACCCCCTCCTCTTTCCCTCTGCTATCCAGGAATGTCAATCTTCTCATTCACATAGAGCCTCCCCCTTCACCCCTCCCTCGTGGCATTGTTTTAGATGTAATTAGCGACAATGTTTGCACCGTGCGCCATGGCGCTCGTTTCCAAGCTATTCCTTCAGAGGAAAGTTTCCAAGGTAGAGAATACTTGCCGCTACATCTGTTGAGCAGAGGATTGGTCTTATCGTCAGTGCCCATGGTTTTTACTGAGAATATTTACAAAACAAAAATTACCAGTGAAACAAAATGAAATAATATGAATTAGGTATCAAAGATTGTCGTACAATGTCACAATATTAATCTTCTTAAAGAAAGGATCTACGTTTGTTTATTTATTTATCAAGGGATTTATTATTTATTTAAATATCTGTGAAACTCGTATTAAGAGAATAGAAAGGTAACGCCACTTGGAGGGATTTGATCTGTCATTACATACGTCACCCAATACACACCAGTTATATTTTAATATGAAGACAGCAACACAAATATATATATATATATATATTTAATTAAGTAAAATAAGTACGTTAAATTAACATTGGTGTGCATTTTAAAGCTTTATTTATTATTTAGAGTCTTAAAATGTGACCTGATATATAACAATTTAGTTTGGTTTGAATAAAATTTTGTGTATGTAACGCGCTGATTGTGAAGTGAGTGACGTCACACGCTCAGCCAATCAGGTGTATTTTTTTCCAGTTGGCGCTACCTTTTATTCTCTTTATAGTGTGTGGAACTATATTGATCATATAAGATATTAAAGAAAAAGTGTTGGTTTATTTTGATTTGAATCAACGACGTCCAAGGGAAGACAAACGGAAAGGAAAGAGTTGTAGAGTTGTGTGTTTGTAAGAACTAAAGAGGGCCGTACGAGGAGACAAACCGGTTGCACTCAGTTGGATGAAATATGCTGAGTTATTATTTGCAAGGGAAAATACGCTCAGGTAAAAGAGTTTTAAGAGGAGAATTTCAAAATGTTATCACTGAAGACACGAAGCCTAGCACACCATTAAGTCTATATAGTCGAGATTCTGGCATCAGCCTATGCCTTATTCCAGTGGTATTCAACCTTTTTTGCCTGCGTACCCAAATATTGTACCCACAAATATGTCGGTACAAAATGCAAATTAATCTACATCTAAAATAAACTACAGCCGAAATAATGTGTTAAATAATAAGTTTTAAATTATTTATTAAATATTAAGTACTCCCTAAGATGTATCCGTGTACCCTGGATACCTTTGCCTTATTAAAGCTGAACTGTATGGGAGATTGGTTGAGTCCCGAGGCCAGACTTTGAATATAGTTTATTTGTAAATTTGAAAAATGACATCTGGCCACGAGAAATTGAGCCCATGAACCATTCCGAAAGTACTTTCCAATTATAAAATGCTATTGTCTAAGCAATAATGTTTCTGGGAATAATTTCATTCGAAGGGGCGTAGGAAACCTATTGTAGGCTCAATAACTTTATTGATTAGATAAATTTACATTGTAAAAATACTTTTAGAGTATTTCAATATTAGGAGATTACTAATGTACTCAATTAATCAAGGTTATGCCTGCTTCAGGGGCCGAATGGTCTAAGGCGTCATTATCGGGTTAGACTAGCTTGTCATTGACGGCGTGAGAGGGGTTCTAACTCTGGTAGGATCTAATGAAGGTGTTTTTTCCCCAAAGCGGCTTTCCACTCTCCTCCACGCAAATGCGGGTAGATTACTTCTATTATTCCCCCTTCTTTATACCTATCACATCGAAAGTAATCATATATGGGTATAGTCTGAACAGGTAGTAAGACACGGCGAAAAAAAATATTAAAATTAATTTTAGGTAATATATTTTTCCTAAAATATATGACAAGTGTTTCATAAGTTTTATCCAAAGCTATAGCCTATAAATGTGTTATAAAATAAGAGAATAAGAGCTCTAATGATTTAAAAAGAGTATTAGAAATTAGAGGAGTCCCTCTTTCTTCAGGCAACACCTCCCAAACTGTCCCACCGCGTCAAGAGCAAAGTCACCTCCCTCGCTGGTCATCGCATGCTCATACCAGTATATATACTACTGGCTCTGCAAGGCCCTGAATAATACCCCCTGTATGAAACACACAATCCAGACACTCCTGAGGAATTCCCTCCTCCTGGCTAGATCTCTGTAACTAGGGGTGTTGGCCGAACGGAATCTCAATTAGGAGCACAAAGGGAAAGGGGTGGGTGGATGCACGCGTTCTCGTTAAACTCGCGCGCGTTACAGATGAACGAGATGTCAAGGTTTACATGCACGTCGAGAACTTGGTACGGTCTCATTACAAGGTTCGCGAATCACGGTTCACACCGTGTAGTTTTTTGTGTATGCTTTGATGGTTTTACAATGATTTTAAGTGGAAATACAGTCTGAAAGGACTTTTTTCCGATGTCTCTTCCGACAAAAGTCTGTGTCCAGCTAGATGCATAAGTTCCTGCAGCCTAAACGTCAAGCTCGTCAAAGTCGGGATTAAAGTACCAGAGGAGGGTTCTTAAAAGTATGATAACCTAAACAGTTTACCACCCACCTTTAAAATTCATATTTATTTCCATTAATATAGCTAGTTAGTAGAAAAATAAACTATCTGAGGATTATAATGTTGAATAACTATGTTAACAAGAAAATAAAAAGCTAAGATAAAAAATATTCCATATAAAATATGTTTGAATCTTAGAATTTAAATTCTTACTCTGAATTATAAATTCAAAGTTTAGTAAAATGTTTACTAAATTACTTTGACATAAAAAACATCACGGACAGAATCAATTGTTATATAAGGTGCTTGTTTCTGATCTAGTAAAGCTTGGGTTGAGTCTTTTCCAGAGTGAGTTTTTCCCCTCCGAAAAAATATTTTTAATTTCCAAAAAAATACAGATGCATTTTCTTATAACCAACCTTTTTCATTCTGTTCATGTAAATAGAATGATAGTGTGTCAACATGTCATTAAAATGAACGTGTTTTTTAAAATTCAAATATTAGCCCTAATGGGGACGTTTGAGAAGGATGTCATTTACATTTATATTTACATTTGTATTGAAGAATAGAGGAAAATTATTTAGCTATATAAGCTCCGAAAACCTGCACATAATTCTTACCCCCACCTACTTCCATGAACGCATAATCCATCATTGAACATACTTATGCCTTGAATAGCGTGTCTATCGGAGCTGGATAAAACACACTAAATAAGTTAAATAATAAGCAAACATGTAGAATTAAAATCTACCAACTAATATAAAGTAGGCTAACAATAATTAAATCAGAGTTATATTAATAAGTAGCTTATTCTAAGAAAATCTTCCAAATCATGAAGAATCAGTAAGTCTTTTCGGGGCAACGCACTGTTTGTTGCATCTTCTTAAACCGTTTGGCAAAGGTCGATAAGAAAGTTTTCTGCAGCCGACATAAGGGTTCAAGGAAATTCGATGATTAATGTCCTTTATGTCCGTTCAACCGGAAATACAACAGGCAGTCAATCAAGCAACTTCTACTTCGTTTGCTTTCTTAGAACGTTCGAAAGCGTTCACAAAAAATGGGAAAGAAGGGAGGGAAAAATTGTAGCAAGGTAATAAAGAAAACTAATATCAAGTAGAAATCCTTCAAGGATTATACCCGAAATAATAATTATTATTAATATATGAGTGTATTGGCCGCAGCTGGCTTCAAAATGTATTTTATTTTAATACGAAGTTAGCATTTAAACTAAAGCGGGGATTTTATTTTGAATGTGTTATTGATGTCAATGTCATATTAAATCATGGTCATCAACCATAACATTTATATTATACTGATCGGTTAATTTTATTTGTAGTTAATTACTTACACAATTCACAAGGAAACAAAAATTTCATGTATAAATTCTTTGTGAAATATGAGGAGATGTAGGTTAAAAAAATTCATTTCATTAAGTCAAGAGTTTAGAAATAAAAAAATATGTTTAATTTCCTCAATGAGAGCATGTTAATGAAATCGGTTGCACTGTTTATAAGCTAGAGTACAGTACCACATTAAAAATTTATGTCTCGGGAACATACTATTATTGTGGAGGGATTTATAACCGATTTTATTAGCTATTCTGATATTTGCGAGTTTTCGTCAACTACAAACCCTTCCAAATTAATAATAATATGCAACCTTTCTCAGTCAGGAATGTATGATAAAACCAACTTTAAAAGGAAGGTCACAACATTTCAAGTGCATTATACTTTTGTTTGTTTTAATTCCAAACTACATAAAATATATCAAATAGAATAAGTAATAATAGAACACATACTTTTTTTTTACTGGACTGGCCTTCTACTTTCAATTAAATAAGTAAATAATGAAAACCCATACTCCATTAAGTTACTTAAAAATTAGATTGGGTCAATCAATCCCTTTACATAAATCCTACTGATATAAAACAAAGTGGATGGTTCCATGAGGATTATTGCTTAGTCCCTAAAAATGAAAAAACTCTTTGATAATAATTCAGAGAGGAGTGCGCGAGTGCTCGAAAATTCGAGTTGAAGTTAAGTTTTAGCTGTTGTTTGAACTCAACAATTTTTACAAAAATAAAAAATTTCGGATACTTTGAATTTACAATTTTAGATAGATAATTCAGATTGTAATTAATTGCATTCAATTTATATATACTATTTTCATAGCAAATACATTCATTCAATGTTTACTTTTGTCTGATTAAACAAAAACCTACTTGACAGCTATATTAAATTTATGTAAAAAAAATGTTTGTGATAAAATTTTGAGAAAAAACTGTCCTTAAAAAATCTATGTACTCTATGATACATGCATGGATCAACTGCATAACCTCAAATTGAAACATTTCTCTATATTACCCTGACTTGAAATAAACTCGATGTTTTTATTCAAACTGTATTCGAACTCGACTCGTAGTGAAAAATGTCTATTCGCAAACCCCTAATTTTAGGTAAAAGTGAAATGGTACTCACCCGAGTCGAAAGACACCTCGCTGACCATGATCCACTTGGCTGCAAAGTAGAGGTGTAGCCTTAGGAAGCGACCCACACGGTTGTGTAATTTGATGGTGACGTTGCGGGCCTGCTCTATCACCACATCGGGCATATATGAGAAAATGACCGGCTCCCCTGAGAACTGATAGCCACCGATACTGAAGTACACTTTGGCGTGGGAGAATACCTGAAACAACAATAGTTAATGTATCTATTATTTATTTTATTTATTTAGCACCGCGTCTTACTACCCGTTCGGGTTACAAGCTTAGGTACTAATTACGCTAATTGATTAGTAATTGGGAAGGTTGAATTTAGAGGAAGTGAACCAGCATTTGCATGGAGGAACAGTGGGAAACCATTTAGGAAAAACTTCCCCAGTTCACCCGGCTGAGATTCGAACCTCTATCTCCTCGTCCTCAACAGTCGAGCTCAACACGACTAGTGAATAGTTAATGTAAAATATGTACACTCCCTTTATAGTGAAAGTTACCGGTTCCGATTATGCTAGTGTTCCATATGATACTCTGTATTATAGTGCTAAGTAAGTTAAAAAGGTAAACTGGTTATCTTTCAAGAGAATGCATAGAAAAACAAATCGAAATCAAATAATAATTGATGGCCGCTTTTACAAAAGTATTATTATTATTACTATTATTATTATTATTATTAGCACCGCGTCTTACTACCCGTTCGGGTTATACGCACTTACGCTAATGTGTAATGGTAGGGTGATTGTGAGATGAAATGGAGGACCTACAGTTTAACGTGGAATCCGAACCATGGTGGAGGCCTGGCATTCCTTTTTCAAAAGTAAATGTTGAAATGTGAAAATAATTTTAGCAACACTAGCTTGTGTCCGCGTGGTTTAACACGCGACTCTCGTGTTGGACTAGACTACCTAAGACAGGAAGATCGGAGTTTGATCTCAGTCACGTGCACTGAGGGTGGTTTTTGATAAACGGTTTTCCACTCTCCTTCCACGCAAACGCGGGTGCACTCCCTTTCAATTAAACCCTAACCCCTAAGCCAATAGTGTAATTAGTACATAGGCGTACCCGAACGGTTAGTAAGACGCGGCGCTAAAAGAAAACCCACGCTAATATTAAACATGTAAAAGCAAATTTGCGTTTGGTTACATGAGGTATTTATCGCGCACTTTCAAACAGAATGATAGTATCAGCACATGTTAATTTCTATGAACGAGCGCGAAAGGGTCTACCAATTTTTCCGGGATCTGTATTTTCACATGCCTTATCGGGGTTATTTTGCGTATCCCAATCGACATGGGACCAACGGATTTACCTACAATCCGAAGGAAGTTGTGCTACGAGTTTTTATCGTTCAAAACAAAATCCGTCAACTCCAGATGGGTTCAAGCCCACAAACATTGGGTCCTGCACTTTACCCCAAGATCAATGAAGTTGACTGTAAAAGCAAATGATGGGAGTACTGATGGTCACTGATACATAAATTTATAAAACATGACACAGAAAAAGACTTGTAAAAGCAATGTTTAATATCAATTATGTACAATCAAATTACAGAACTAATGGCCACTTGTTAAAGTAGGCTACATTTCAGCATTAGTGAACACTTTTTATGAATTTGTAAGTAATTTTGAAATATAGTATAGGAATGGAACACGTTAACATTTTGTAAATGAAATGTTGGTTGTTGAATATTAACCAGCAGTTGTATTTACGTTTATATAACGGGTTTGTATTAATATTAGTATAGAAAATAAAGAACTGCCAGATATCAGACCTGGCATCTTTATGAAGTAACGCACTTGAATATTAAGTGTAAACTTTCCATGGCCACCCCCGTAGTCTAGTGGTCAAAGTTCCTGGCTTGAAACTGGGTAGACTTAACCTTGTGAGGACTTAATAAAAAGCTATTTGAGCGGGAAAAGATCGGCTCCCGTCTAGAAAACTGAGATTAACGACCTGAGGTTTCATTGTGCCGACCACTTGGCACCTTCTATCCACATAAGTATTATCTTCGCCAACAGACGGTGTTCTCTCGTTCGGTATGGCCTCGACTGTGGGCTGACGCAATGGCGTTTTTTTTTGGCATTGCTTGTTGGAATGAATAGATTCTTGTTTACAATACACAATTATAGATTCACCACTATAAGAAAATTTTAAGTTTTCGCCTTAAAAGCCCATTTCATTGCCGACTATTCGGGTTTGATTATATAATTTGTTTGAACCATAAATCGTATCAAAATTCGGTTTATTGCGCTATTCACCTTGATAGGAACAAAATTAGAATTAGTGAAATATTTGTATGATTTTAAAATGATTATTTTTCAATTACGTTGATTTTATTTAAATATAGTAAAAAGGTTCCTCTTTTCTCAATTGCTTAATTAAGGCTGCAGACAGTAGACACCCACTTTGTTGTCCACGTGGTCAAAAATGCTAATCTTGCAGGAGACTAGATTGCCTATGAAGGGGAAGATCAAGGTTCGAATCTCAGTTGGACGTACTGAACGTGTTTTTTACACTTTCTCTCCATGCAAATACGGGTACACTCCCTCTTTTAAAAAGCCCTTCCTATTTCCTAAAACCAATAGCGTAATTAGTACATAAGCGTATAGACCGAACGGGTAGTAAGACGCGACGCTAAAAAAAGAACCCTCCAGATACTCACAGCACGACGTTACACTCGATTTAATCCACTCGAGTAGCTCATTCGTTTTCTGTGAGTTAAAACGGGTTTCTAGGTAATTTTATTCAAATGGTTAAAAAATATATGTATGAAAACAAAAACGTTTAAATATAACACCCATTTCTTTTTTGCAAAGTATTTTTCACTCTATAGACACACATACAGTAAGCCCATCTTATTTTTCTTTTACTATTATTATTATTATCATCGCGTCTTACTACCCATTCGGGTTATACGCACTTACGATAATGTGTAATGGTAGGGTGATCGTGAGATGAAATGGAGGACCTACAGTTTAACGTGTAATCCGAACCACGGTGGAGGCCTGGCAATTCCACACATTCACAAGTTGTGATTAATACACGTCTTGTCACGGTGAAGGAAGGGTTCGGCAATCAGATAAATCTGTGCCGGGAATGAACCCCGGACCCAAGCTCAGAAGCCTTACCCCTAAGCCACCAGGTCACCTATCTTTCCTTTCGTTTTATCGGTCATTACAAATTAGTAATTTAAATTAAACGGGTCCGATTATTTATAATAGTTTTGAAGTACTATTAAAACCATTTCCAGGATATTCAGGTGGTGCAAGGACAGCGTAATAAAAAAAAGATCATAGAAAAACACAGTGGTGTAACATGTCCCGACTGTTTCAACCGTTTCACAAATTACACCAGTTACATTAATTTTAATGTGCACACATATATATTTCTAGCTTTTTTTTTTCAGAGCACGTTCATAAACCAGGTCATTATTGAGGCCACACTAGACGCGTTTCGCGGCAGGGGCTCTGTAATAAATTAAATCTCTAGTTTATTGGAGAGGTATTAGTTGTCCCAAAAGGGCGTGTCGTTTTATCTGTTCCCTGTCCTCTTCATCTAATATGCACCAAACAATACACACCAACCCCGACCTCCCCCCACCCTTTCCCCCTCTTAAACCCCTCAATCTCTCTTCCTGCACCATATAAACAACATGCATGTGATGTGTATTATCTTGTTCATAAAAAAATATTATTTAAATATCACGTTTGCCGTTAGATTATATTATACTGTCCATGTATGGTTGTGTGTGAAGAAGTATATGGTTACAATATATTGTTTTTAAATATGTGTGTTATATATTTAATTTATTTTTATCATATTTTATATCCTACATTTAAGGAAATTGTAATTGCTTTAATTTGAATAGATTTGGCGCAACAAAAGTTAAATTAATAAAACCTGCTTCAGTGGCGACATGTCTTAAGGTGTCACTAACACAAAAGACTAAGAATGTCATATACGGGGATGTAGGAGTTCGATCCCGGCCGGATGTAATGAAGGTGTTTTATCCTATATAGTTCTACCTCCACGCAGATGCGGGTAAATATTGCGTTAGTAAAAATATTACAATTGTATTTACAGTACATTCTTAGGCAGTTTAGTCACTAATGTGAATCGGAATGATACAGTAATTCATTAAGAGATTTTATTGGAGGTTATTTTTTAATAAATTTCTAGTTAATAAATAAAATAAAATCTATTTTAAAAATTCCAAATTTTAGTAACTTTTAATCAATGTTGGTGATCAAAAGTGGGCTCCTACAAAACAATGATAAAATTTAGCACCACGTCTTACTATCCTTTCGGGTTATACGCTTGAGTACTAATTACACAAATGGGTTAGGAGTTGGGAAGGTTGAATATACAGGAAGTGAAGCCACATTTGCTATAAGGGAGAATATAAAACCATTTAAGAAAAATCACCCCCAGTTCACCCTAGCGAAATTCAAACCTCAATTTCCCCGTTCTCGGCAGTCTAGCTCAACATGAAACTAGCGCGTTAGCTAACTAAGCCACCGAAGTAAAACTTCCTACAATAATCAGGGTTTATTATTTGTCATTATAAGATCTCAATGTTGATAATGTGATTAATAGTAAGTGGAGCTTCATATCTTGTTATAGGCCCTACTCAGTGTCGTGTTGTGGAAAGTTGCCAGGGTAAGCAGAGCTTGCTAAAACTGTTCCTGTGATAATTATTCTCTTGCTAACTTGGTCCCCATTTGATCAATCACAAATCAGTTCTTCTCACATGGGAAATGTAATTCCGTTGATACCTAACAAACAAACGTCTTAGTGAACGATGATAATATATTACAGGTACAGTTTTAATTAATTCTCCTTAAGCTGGGGGAAAAAAAAATTACGAATCAACACCACCCATACTTCACATGAAATTAAACAAAACTTAAATTGACATTAAAATAAATGTGTTCCCTTAGCAATAAAAATTTGGCTTTGAAGGGAGATAAAATAAAAATAAAACGGAAATGCTTTTGTGGTGGTGATATTATGATTTCTATACAAATAAAATCACACTATTTTATTGTTTTTAGATTGGTTGGGATTTGGATCAAATATGATATAAATCCATATACACCTGGGTGTACACAAATTTTTAAGTCCAATTTTGACGAAAGAGAACTTTATTGACACTTATAAAAGTTAATAAAACTATTTTCATTTTTTTCATAAACCAAGTCTGGTCACTTTTCATAGGTAATATCATGTAGGTACTTTAAAATAATAGCAATATTGGTATCAAAAACATTATTCTATTTTATAAAAGACTCTTCCTATACATATTGAGCTGTAACTTTAATGCCACTATATATTATTATTATTATTATTATTATTATTATTATTATTATTATTAGCACCACGTCTTACTAACCGTTCAGATTATACGCATTTACGCTAATGTGTAATGGTAGGGTGATTGTGAGATGAAATGGAGGACCTACAGTTTAACGTGGAATCCGAACCACGGTGGCATGCCACTTTATAAAACTTATAATAATTAGTTTATTATATCACCCACCAAGACATGTCTGCACAAGTCTTACAAACTTACAAAATTCTAGCACGGACAGAGCACCCATTCTCTTTGGTACTGATTTATCGATGTGAAAGTGCGAGTTCCGATTTAATTGATACAGAGGAATCGAACCCGAGATCCCCGACCCAGAAAGAGAACTTACTACGGACTGAGCCCAAGAGTGGGATATTTAACTGGTTTCTACGTAAAGACTCGTTACGAGTTGTTGCAGTATGCAGCAGGGAATATTCCCTTGTGATTAATTCAGCCGGAGAAACATGTGCACACAATAACGAACATATTGTGCACACGTTTAGTTGTTAGCATACGTAATAGGTTAATTTGCAAACGAAGCTCACCGCCCTATTGCCGTGTTGGCTGCACAATGCAAAGAGTATTAAAAGTCAAATTTTAATTAAAGTAACTGAATACGATTAGTAATATAGTAAATGTCAGCTAACAAATTTAAAAAAGTGCAAAAAAGAAAATGAATTAAATAATATAATGTATGTATTTTATATGTATTTATCCTTTTTTGTAATTTTCATTTGTTTCCTTGGTATTTTTAATTAGGTTAATAATGTATGTAGGTTTATTAAAAAATCACATTAATATGGGTGACCTGGCGGTCTAGGAGTAAGGTGTCAGACTTCTATGCTGGCGGACGGGGTTCAATCCTCGGTCCCGGTACAGATTTATCTGATTACCAAACCCTTCCTTCACCTCTGACAAGACTTCTTGTGAATGTGAGGAATGCCAGGTCTCCACCGTGGTTCGGATTCCACGTTAAACTGTAGGTCCTTCATTTCATCTCACAATCACCCTACCATTTCACATTAGCGTAAGTGCGTATAACCCGAACGGGTAGTAAGACGTGGTGCTAATAATAATAAATCACATTAATATGATGACATTAATACTATATATTATTTTAGTGCACTTTCTTAAACGACTAAATATATCAGCCCAGGAGAATTTCTATGAGAGCAAAAGAGCCTACCGACTTTGCCTAAAAATATGTTTTCATATATTTCCAGAGTTCTTTCACATGCCAAAATCGACGTGGGACCGACGGCTTTATTTCCCCTCCACAGGAAGCTGTGCTGCGGATTTTTATCGTTCAAGAAAAATCCGTCGACACCGGCTGGTTTTGAACCCACGAACATCTGGTCCTGAGGCGGACAATTTACCCCAAGACTACCAAGGTCGACATGAGTGAATATTAGTTAAAATTGTTATTATTTGTAATTAGATTTTTTTTACACACACGAAAAATAATATTACCTTTTTTTTTATAACAATAATAACTTCACCGCAACCAAGCTAGCACTAAGATTAGATTATAATTACAAGATTCACATTACAACTTAACACTTAATTTAAATAGCTACAATATCATTGCAATTATATGTCAATAAATATTTTTAATATCCTCTATGTATAATTTACGTTAGTCGGTGAATTTATGGGCGTTATTATGATAGGGCTCTTGAGGTGATAAAACAATTGTTTAGGTCTCTAACAAAAAGTATTTATAGGCTTGCATGAATTACGAACCGACCTTGTGATTTGGACAAGCTAAAAATTGGATTGACTCATTTTTCCCCCCTGGGTGCGTCTACCAAACTAAGTGTTATCCAATTATATTATTATTTCAAATGGTGACGATAGATCTGTGTTTTATATTCCTTGACATCAAACTTACTGACCGAGTTTCTTACCTTATTTGACTAAAAGGCATTTAGAGTGTTAGAAAGCATGATGCTTAGGAAGATATTTGGTCTAAAAAGGGCTAAAGATACTGTGTAGTGAAAGGAGTTACATAATGATGAGTTGCATACCCTGTAGTCATCACAAGACATTGACCCCCTAAATGTTTGGACTAGTAAGTTAATAACAAAACAACTCAAGTTGTATTCAATGATTTAAATAATAATTATTATTAGCACCGCGTCTTCCTACCCGTTCGGGTTATACGCACTTACGCTAATGTGTAATGGTAGGGTGATTGTGAGATAGCCGCGACCGAGGATTGAACCCCGGCCGCCAGCACAGAAGTCTGACACCTTACCCCTAGACCGCCAGGTCACCGACATTTAAATAATTAATTCAATCACCTACCTGGAGACTTTATCACAAGTTACCATGAATATAAATAACACCTCCCTCTCCAACCACGGGGAAAAATAGAATTTTCGGATGTGGCTTGGTGTCGCATATAGATGAAGTCAACAAAAGTAGGTCTGTTATAAAGTGTGACAGTATTTACCTGCACATCTTTGCTGAAGAGGTTGTTGGTGTGCAAGTGCATAGCCGAGAAGTTCCGAACTTTGTCGAACTCGAACACGATCTCAACGGGTCGACCCACCATACCCACGGTGTCGTTCTTCCAGCCGACCCACTCGTAGCCTGTAAAACAGCAGACACGTGGTCCGTCATCAACGAGAATATTCACTGTAGGGTACGGGGAAGGAGAATTAATGTTTTATTCTTAGGCATCTTGCCAGAAAGTTGTCAAAAAATAAATGCGAACACGGCTATCAATTCCCAAACTTGTTTCGTACCACATTCTTCTACCCATACTTGTTATAAATAGACATGTAAACAAAAAAAATTGCGCCAAACTGCTCTATTAAATTAAACATTAAGAAAGGAATAGAAAGGCAAGGCATACACACTTACCAAAAAATTGTAGGCCTCAAAGTTCACATTTAAAACATAACAAAACACATAATTATGCAATTTTTGGGGTAATTCAGTCCCCTTCTACAGTAGAAGATATCAGAAGACAGCAGTCTTTGTTTTACTTTCTTCTGATGAAGAAGGGGGACTGAATTACCCCAAAAATTGCATAATTATGAGTTTTGTTATGTTTTAAATGTGCACTTTGAGGCCTACAATATTTTGTTAAGTGTGTATGCCTTGCCTTTATATGCTCCTTTCAATGTTTAATTTGCTTATAATAAGATTCTGGTAGAAAGGATTCTAATAAAGTATTTATTTTTAGTACTGCTTCTTACTACACGTACGGGCTATAAACCTATTATATAGGTTACTAATTATGCTATTGACTTAGGGATGAAAAGGTTTAATTTAAAGGACGTGTATCAGCATTTGCGTAGAGAGATATATAACAGTAAAAGACAAAGACACCCCCAGTACAACCGACTGAGATTAGAATCCCGATCTTGTCAGTACAGTCTATTGCGAGAGTGACGCCTTAGACCATGCAACCATTGAAGCGGGTACTTCATAGAAATTAAAAACATAATATGTTTTTTGCGTAAACAATGATAAAATTTTAGTATATCATTAGTATTAACTTATTTTACTAACGAAAGTATCTAGCGTTTGGTCCGTGGTTATGCTTTTGTTTGCTTCAAACAGACAGAAAAAAACTTCATTTTATTTCTTCCTACCTAGATCTTAGCTGATTTCAAAAGAATCTATAACAAATTTTAAAATTCCGGCTTCAAGGTGCACAGTTCAGTACACAGGGAGTAATAATTTTAAAATTTCAGACTTCTGTGTGTGGTATATATCGCGCAATGCTAATGACAAACACACAAATCAACTCTTCATTTCATTAATAATTAATATAATTAATAATATAATGAGATAGACACAGATAATCTCTATTAAAAGTAACTGCTATCACCAACAATCAGGTCAAGACGATACCAAAGCTTTTTGCCCTGTGCCCAATGTTGTGGGTGATAATTTTTAAATAATTACCGTTAACCACACATAAATATGAGTTATTTATTAGGGACAGTCTTGTTCTTGTGTTTTACTTGACAAATATATATTTATTTTAGAAACATTGATATAAATAGACTTTGAAGAGTATATAGGTACGGTGTTTATCAAAATTTGGCCTATAGTCTATTCAGCGTAGGAGTGGTGGTCACTGACAGCTAGGAAAAGCTACCAGTATCGTGTATCCATTCGCAAAAACAAATTATGATCTGCAAAACCATTTTGTTGAGCTTCTGTCATCTTCTGCAGTCAAAAACATTTAAAAAACTCAATTTGTTTATAATTTGTTTTGTTTTTCTTATAAGCGTTTTTACATTATTGAAATACAAACGCATGAAAATAACCGTTTGGATGGGTTTTTTTTGTGGAAGCGGAGTCTCAGTTCACTTAATGCGTTAAAGACGATAGCTTCTAAAATAATAAATCTCTCACGTCCGTGAAGTTGGGCTCCACGACTTTAAATATTATTATTATTTCGTTGATATTAGCTTGTATCGGATTGTTCCGCTAAAATATTCGTTTGTTCCGTTTTTATAGGCCCACAAATTATATATTACACTGGGGTGGTGGAGGACAACTTCACGACAGCCCTTATATTTAAAATTATATTTTGTATTATCAATTATATATATATATTATCAATTTTATATATATATTATCAATTTTATATATATATTATCAATTTTTTAAAATAGAACATTTTAATAGTTGTGATCATTTGTTGTTTTTTTACCTTACCGTCTACGCTGAAAACACTGTAGGTCATTATCTAAGTATGAGTGATTAGGGGCAATTGATCAATGTTTTAATCCAAGGGATGTTATTTAGCCGCTTGTTTGGAGAAAACGCTTCCTCATTGGCATGGGAATAGGACGGTAAAACTAGTGATTTGCTACATGTGGAGAAACAACCCTATTACACCTGGGTTGTATTCGAGCCTTGACGTCACCAAATATTTAGTATATTGTTAGCTCGACGCCTTAGACAGCATGTCCAAAGGTGGGTATGTGGGTTCTTAATCATTTACACTATAGTCTCTACTATCTACCACCAACACACTTTACGAAATTGTAAAGTCAACTTAATTTACAAAAGACTTAAATTGATAATTACGAATCACAAAAATTACCCATATAATTAAGTCCATTTTTGAACAATTTGTATTTAAAACAATAACTGCATAGCCTTCCGAGGTTTTGTGCTATTGATTTTTAAAATACTCGTAAAACCATGTTTTATTACCAAATGTTTCAATCCCCTTCTTAACTCCTAAAGAAGGTTGGTTGAAAAAATAATTGTTTTACTTTTAACGAAAAGAATTTAATAACCAATTTGTTTTCGAAATGAATATAAGTTTTTATAAAGAAATACCAGTTTTTATTGTTAAGAAAAACAACGCAAGTTATCTTCATTTTGACAAGAGAAGAAAAAAGAGATGTAGGGAAAGGGTACTGGAAAATATCAGATAAAGAAACGTATATTTCTTTATCTCGCATTTTTCTTTGAAGTGTTTGAAAAAAAAACTGGGAAAATAAAAGGTAAAGGTAAAAATAAAATAAGTTGTGACCTTAGAACGGGAAACAATATATAGAAAGACGAAGTCGACAAACGAGACCAACATATTGGCAATGACGTTGATGGATGGATGAATGGTTGCTCGCTAGGATCAAGAATTTAAAGAACTTTTAGTTAAGGCTTCTCTTCAACCCAATTTCTCTACAGGGTTGTTTTTGAACCTAAATAAAATAGTAAATTTAATTGAATAAGCATATTAAAAAGTCGAATAAAATAGTATGAATAGCTATCGTTAGACACGCATTGTTGGTTGCGTGGACTTAACATCAAACATTTCTTGGTACCCGCCTCGGTGGCGTAGTTGGCTAACGCGCTTGTCGTGTTGAAGCTCGACTGCTGGGGACGGGAAGATCGAGGTTCGAATCTCAGTCGGGTGAACTGGGGGTGATTTTACTAAATGGTTTTCCCCTCTCCCTCCACGCGAATGCGGGTTCACTTACTCTAATTCAACCTTCCCAATTCCTAATCCATTAGCATAATTAGTACTTAAAGCGTATAACCCGAACGGGTAGTAAGACGCGGTGCTAAATAATAATAATAAAAATATTCTTGGCCGGTTTGCCGAACGAAGACAGGGTGGTCGGGGTTAATATAAGCTGAGCATACCGAGAGTGTATTTTAATAAATGGTTTCACACCCTCCCTTCCTGAAAATGTGGATACATTTAAATATATAATTAATAAGTATATATCCATTATTTATAAATCCCAGTAGAATGGTCCAGATGCAGAGCAAATAAAATATAAAATCTACTTCAGGCAATTCAATAGCTGAAATAGTTTAACTATAAATAAACTTGGAAATTATAAAATATACGCCTTGATGATAAAAAGTGTTATGTTTTTATTTGTTTACTACCCCTTTTGAATAATTTAGGTTTGCATATCAAAGTTAAATATATATATTTTGGTCTTTATATTTTGCGATATAAGTTTATATTTGGTCTCTGTAAATTATATCACAGTCGTTATATTTATTTAGATTGGCAGGTACTCAGCATGAGAAGTAATATATGGAACATTCTAGAAAACATAAGTCTCAAAAGAACTATAAAACCATTGAAATATTTTGAAACCATTGCTAGAGAAACGCTTTAGTATCTACTTATTGGTTATGTTGGCTGTTTATATGATTCGTTATCTAGAAATAAATAGTTTATTATAAAAATATAAGAAAACTATTTTGCAATCAGACGAATTATTTTTTAACAAGCGTTTCATTGTGTGTATTTTGAAAGTTAAATATTTTAATATCCTATACCGAAGGGGAAAGTTTTGTCATGTTTGTCGCCAGTAGGGAAGTTATTGGTTTGAATCTCGATGAGTATACTAGGGGGATAGTTTTCTAGCTGGGATTTATTGCTGGGATTTTTCCATCCTCTCTCCATGGAATTTGAGGCGTACTTCCACTTAGTTACTTTGATTTTCCCAACACCTTGAATAAAACCGTAAATCACCCTCCTTTTAAGTGAAGTAATAAAATATATAATCCTGTTAACTGCCCAAATATTAGAAGAACAGGAATTTACAGCCTTAAGATTGAATCTCTCCCGATCACCTTAAATGTGTCTTAAGACTTGTCCCCTATTTGATTTAAGCGTCGTACGATGAACGCTGGAACGCGTTAGAGTTTATAAGGGTAGGGGGAGGAGGAAAGTAGCTACCAGAGGGGTTTAATTAACAAATTAATGACGAGATTAACAACTTTGTACCGAAGAATTTAAACTGAAAGTTTATATGAGTCAACGAGATGTTACTCCGGGAGAGCACTCAATAAGTTTTGGAATGTAAAGAAGTATAGTAGGGCTTTCGCAGGAAGAACCGTATCCGATCGTTACAAAAGTTACAGTACCGGTACTTAAACTTATTTTATGTATTCATATGTTAAGTCGTTTGTTACTATACGGTCGTTTCTGATATATAATATAGCTATTACTTAACGTTAATAATATAGTAACATAGTACATATCAAATCAATGTTAACAGAAAAACCGATTTGTGTTTAATTCTATTTGAATCAAGGTTTTTCCTAAAATAATTCTACTATACGCGCAGATGTCCGTTGAAGACTTAACAACGTGGTAGTTCCTAACATAAATACTAAATTATGAACACTCATGAGTGTTAACTACTAAGTCGGGTAAAGATTTACAGCGTGGCTATGCGGTAAAAAAAATGAAATTTGTAAAATAATGTAAAAAAAAATCGTTTAATCCTAATTTTATTATCATCAAACTGGTGAAATATTTACGGAATGGTTATAATTTAACATATACACCAAATTATCAAATACTGTATTTAACGGTTGAGGTATAATTGAAAGTCTCTGAGCAGTAACGTACTATGAGTCTATAAAACATGTGAAGAGTACTTTCCCTACGAAGGGGTTGTAATGAAATATATATATATATATATATATAGACAGATACACACACACATATATATATGTATATATAGGCCTATAATGCAACAACTTTCGGGTTATCTAAAATAAAGTGCCATGACACAAAAGGTACGCATCGGTCGTTTTTTTAACTCTAACTTTACGGGAATGGGTTTTTTTTTTTCTTTCTTTTATATTCTGCTCATACATTCACCAGAGCGTAATTTATAATGTGATCCAACCTACAGTGGTGATCGCATGGTATAGTGCGTTACTCTCATACTAAATTGGATTGCCAGTGGCAGGTAGATCAAGCTTCAAATGCCGGTCGGGTGTAATTAAGGTAATTGTTTCTAAAAAAAATTTCACTCTCCCTCCACGTAAGTGCGAATACGTTTGCTCTAAAATTAGATTTTCCTCACTTCTAGTAAATTAGTTTAATTAATAATCGCGTGTAACCCGAAATCCCGGACGGGTAGTAAGATATGCTGATTTATAATTTTAGAAGGTTTACATTTGAGAAAGCACTCTAGTGAACGGTATGCCACAAAATAATGAAATCAGACCTTCCCCGCACTTAAGAATCAGAGTTTAAAGCACAACCAACTCTGTTGAGCTCAGCCAATGAACCAAATCCAGTATTATGTTACTGTTAAAGAGAGAAACGACTTTATCTTTCTGTCTTTTTAAATACCCCCCCCCCC
>CABFOW010000564.1:35105-55271 GCA_902141385.1 Timema californicum
TATATATATATATATATAGTTTATATATAATTATGATAGAAAAAAAAATCATATGTATTTCTTCTAATACCCAATCAGGATTTATTTATAATAGAATAATGCGTGCATGATTAAAAACAAGATTTGGTAAACTAAACATCTCTAGACTAGATATTGTTATTTAGTCCAATAATTGATCATGCTTGTTGATTTCATTAATTTTACTTTTGCCTTCCCAAGCACAGACTTTTTATCTTAAGTCGGGATGAAATTAATTATTAATTTGATAAGAGATACATGAAACAATAATGTTTAGTACATAAATACACATTTTTTTAAATTCCTTCACATATAATTGTGATAGTTTTTTCAATTATTTTTATTTAGCACCGCCTCTCACTACCCGTTCGAGTTATATATTAAGTACTAATTACACTAATGGATTAGGAATTGGGAAGGTTGAATTTATAGGAAGTGAACCCGTATTTGCGTGGAGGGAGAGTGTAAAACCATTTAAGAAAAACCACCCCCAGTTCACCCGACCGAGATTCGAACCTCGATCTCCCCGTCCTCGGTGGTCTAGCTCAACACGACTGGCACGTTAGCTAAATTCACCACCAAGGTGGGTAATAGCTATTATTAATAATCCTTTTAAACTACGTCTTTACTATACAAGTTAGGTTTCTTTTAACCGTAATGAAAATCTGTTTAAGTGCTAATGTGATCGAGGAAAATTATTTGTTATGACATGCTCACTTAGAGAAGGGAATAAGCGTTGACCTAGTTTCTATGAGACAATGACTCAGAGCCACGTCTGGTGTTGGGGGGGGGGCGGGGGTTGGTAAAGGGGGGCGAAGGGGGCAATTCACCTTGGCCTCACATTCCAGGGTGCCATATCTCCCCAAAAAACTATTAAATTTCAGTTATATTCTATATCTCGCATCAAATAGTGTATAGATAATTAAAAGCAATAAGTATTCGCTTATTGATAGGATTACATTCCAGATTCCTGAAAACCCTAACATTATGTAATTTAAGATTTAAGTTATTCGAGTAATGTGCTTTAGTACAGTAGAATACGCCACCATTGTGCTACCGCTGTCGGTACACAACAAAACTAACAGTTCGATATTACAGAGGGGAGTTTACTTATAAACCTTAATTTGTTTGAATTTAATAAAGTACAATCATTTAATGGGTTGAACAGTATTCAATAAAATATTTAAAAAAGTTTTAAGTACTTAACATAAATACTGAGTACGTATCAATATATTATAACGGCTTACTGTTAAAATTAAAAAACGGTCGTACAAAGGGGGGTCTCCAATTATTTTTGCCCCAGGCCTCACATGTTAATAAAGCGGCTCTGCAACGTCTGATAATACTAAACACTATTAGAACAAACATGACATGTGATGTTTCTAGGACGATAGTCAAGTGACTTACCTAGCCAGCGACACCCGACCAGCTCCACTCTCAAACAGACGGTCCTCATATGCTCGCTGAAAGGCACAAACCGCACCTTGGAAGCTATCGCAGGAGGGTCCAATTTGTGCTCTACCATGGTGTATGTGTTTGTATTGCCCGTGATGTGCTGCGAACATAAGGAGGAACATGGTATTAAACTTGTTTATTTGGGAAAACACCATTTTACCCGCTTAGGTGGCCACGTGGTCTAAGTAAGGTACTGCTCTCGCAAGAGACGAGACTACCGATTATGGCGAGATCATGTTTCAATGCCGGACGGGTTAGCTAAGGGGGATTTTAGTTTCCCATTCTCTCATTCTCCACGCAAATGCGGGTGTACTTTCTTTTAGATTCAACCTCTATCATTACTGGCCCATTAGCATAATTAGTATATAAGCGTACCGAACGATTAGTGAGACGTGACGCTAGAAATATATAATTTTAGTATTTGTGTGTTTGGCTACTATTCCAAGGTCATATACAAGAAAGAGAATGAGAACCAGTAAAGTGTGAGTGAAATGTGAGTGGCGTTTATAAGCTTGTTACTAGACCATTTACACGAACGCACCCTATTAGATTGCAAATCAACGCCGCTCACATCTCACTCACCCTTCACTTTTACTCATCCTGGTTATGGCCTCAGGTGTGCAAACTATGTTCAGAAAGAAAAAATTATCCATTAAATTAATGATATTTCTATTATTTGGAATTTTGTTCTTGTTTTTTTGTTTTTTACAAATGATAAATTGTGTATCTTTCTATAGAGATAAACTTAAAAGTTTCTAAGCCTTTAATTGGAAAAAAGGGAAATCTGATGTCATTAAGTTATTATCAATACAAAAATGTAATCACATTTTTCAAAATTACATTTTGATATTTAAAATGCTTGCTGCCATAGGAATTAAAATGCTAAACTTTTTAAATATTTAGTAGTGAATACATAGGTCTATGTTAACAACTTAAAATAATAAATAGTTTAATTAATTATTAGTTGTTTGTTAATATAGCCTACTTAAAATTTATATAATTACCAACTATAAAGCTATTATCTATAAGAACGTTTATTGAAAAATATAAATTTATTTGAATTGAAGCTTAAAATTTGACACTTAAAAGTAAAATTGGCTCAAATTGAACTTGAATCATGGTTTTAAAAAAATTCATTTTTTTTAATAATGTCATAATACTTTTGGCTCGTGGGCTACTTGCTAGGGGATTCCACCATGCAGTATTTTAAGCTTTTCCTTTTATTAATTTTATTTATTCATTTTAAAAACTTTCCCGACACATAATGCCATATTCAGTTTTAAATGGTAAAGTTGTTATTGGACGTAGTTCTCTAAATATTTTAAAGAGAAAATAAAAATGGCACTATACGTAGAAAACATATTTAAACGAGCATTAAAATAAAAAGTGCTAAAGACAACCACTTCAAATCCCATAGCCAAGGAGAGTATATAAACCATAACATTTTATGTTTATTAACGTTTTTTATCTAAAAAAACTAACAAATTTAATTTTTATTGATTTGTATGTTTAATTGTGAAGTATAGACCTTGGTTTAAAAATAGAATTTGGTTAAGAGAGATTTCTAGTAACAAAATTAGTTTTATTATTAATAATATTTCCATATAACGAAGACAAATATATTAATTAATAGGACTACTTAATCCCATAGTTTATCATTCTATTTTAAGATCTTCAAACAATATAATATTAAAAATTCAACAATTGCAGTTGTTCTGTTATTTTGCCTGAAACCCACATCGGTGACGTAGTTAGCTAACGCACTAGTTTAATGTTGAGCTAGACTGCCGAGGACAGGGAGATCAAGGCTCGAATCTCGGTCGAGTGAATTGGGGATGGTTTTTCCTAAATGGTTTGCCACTCTCCCTCCACGCAAATTTGAGGTTCCGGTCCACTAAAGTCAACCTTCAAAATTCCTATCCCATTAGCGTAATTAGTACTTAAGCGTATAGCCCGAATGGGTAGTAAGACGCAGTACTAAATAAATAAACATTGCATGCAATATTTATATTATTAATTTTAAAATCGTGACTAGGGTTAGTTGATTTACCACTATTTGTCCTCCTAGTCACACTAGTTGTGTGCGTTGTAAATACTCTAAGTTTAAGGTATAAGGGTAACATTTATATAAAATGTGCCCAAATTTTCGTGAAATGAGAAGTGGAAAAAGTTTAGGATAAAAACACTTATGCACATTAAATCGGGAATCAAACCTCTGCCTAGAGGTCACTAGGAAACCAGAATATATGATCCTGACATTTATTCCAAGTGCTTACTGACGCGGGTTAGTTTTAATGTCAATTAAGTGATGACTTCAAAACAATTCCATATCCCAACCCGGGTTTTAGATAAACCCTTAAGTTGTTTTTTAGCACACCGTCTAACTACCCATGTGGGTAACACGCCTATGTACTAATTACTACCCCTTGGGGTTACACACCTGTGTACTAATTACTACCCTTTCGGGTTACATGCCTACGTACTAATTACTACCCCTTCGCTTTACACGCCTACGTACTAATTACACTAATGAGTTAGGGATTAGGAAGGTTGAATTTAGATAAAGTATACCAGCATCTGCGTGAAGGGAGTGTGGGAAACGATTTATAAAAACCCTCAGTACACTCGACCAGGATCTAACTATGATCTACCAGTCATAGGCAATCTAGTTTATAGAAAGAGTAGCACCTTAGACCATACGGCCACCGAAGCGGATTACTCTGAATCTGAAACAAAACGGACACATGCGTTCAAACATAAGACTTTATCTTTAATTCAACTATTGGTATACGAAGTAAAACGAAAACCCACGAAGAGAAAACAAAACACAAACGCTATAAATTTATTCACGGACAAGGCCTGTTCAATTTCAGGTCCGAGTGGTACTGCAGCCGATTGTTTATTGAACATTTATTACCCGTCATCAAGCACAAATATCCAGAATAATTGCTAACGAGAATATTATATAATTTAAAAAATATTACTTATAATTAATGTAATTAATGGTGCACGGTTGGATAAAGTCATAAATTGAAAGGAAAAAAAAACTTGCACATGTCAAAACCATGTGACGATATGCATCCGTTTGGTAGTGGTAAATGATTGACGCTATGAATAAGTTTTGCATGAACAAGCATAGAACATATTTTACTATAAATATAAACTAGGCCTATATTATCTAATAAATGGTTACAAACACAGTATAGAGCTTCACTTTATGAAGGAAGTAAGGTAAATCGTTTGAATTATTTTGTTTGTGTATATATATATAGTCAAAATAAATAAAATACCGGTTCATTAGATATGTTTTATTATTTTTTAAGTACCTATTGTAAATTTCAATAATCTTTGAAAATTTGTCATTGGAACCAGATAAGTTACACATAGGGACCTTTTTTTTATGAAAATAAATTTTCTTGTTTAATTCCGCGATGCCCTTGACAAATATTCAAGAACTTAAAAAAAAACTATTTATCACAGCGTCTTGCCAACTGTTAAGTTTATATGCAATATAGGCCTATATATAATAAAACTGTATATTTGTTTGTATGTTCGATTTATTTGGTTTGTTTGATTGTTTCAAATAAACTCAAAAAGTACTCGTTGAATCTAGATGGGACTTATTCTGTTGTACTGCTTATCTTCAAGAATAAAGGGTAAGCTATATACCATCATGATATCTTAACAGTGAGAGAAGCAGTGTCATAAACACTGACTGTCAGTGTGGTTACATTTGTGTTTTAAAAGTGTAATAACTAATAGCTCAAATATATTAAATTTGAATCTATAAATCTTATTTGTGAGTTACTTGTTACTAACCACTTTCCTTGGGAAACCTTAGTTATTTTATTACACATACTGTAAGTCTGAAGTACTGTGTAAATACTGATGTGGAAGGATGCCAAACGAAAGACCGCGAGAATCTTAAAAATTTGTTTAATTTATATTTAGGTAAACTAGCGGATGTAAACTTTTTATTTATCTTCACCCCACTAATTATATAAAAATTATACGTCTGCCTTTTGTTTGTATGTTTGTTGCTAAATCGCGCCCAAACCACTGTCCCAATTGTTATGCTGAAATTTCGCTTGAACTGCCGGTTAACATATAGGCTAGTTACAAATTACGTCCACCATTTTGATTCGAGATAGGAGCTACGAACATTTCTTTTTGGAGATTTTCTCAGCTTATGCTTATTGGATTTTCGTTGGATAAACTTTTTAAGTTCCCTAGATATAATTATTATATTAGATATTACAGCCATATTTAAAAAAAACGTGGCTATAAAACACTATGTGTGTGTGTGTGTATGTATATGTATATGTGTATGCATGTGTGTATGTATATGTATGTGTGTATGTATATGTATATGCGTATGGTATGTGTGTATGTATATGTGTATGTGTGTATATATGTATGTATGTATGTATGTATGTATGTATGTATGTATGTTTGTATGTATATATGTATGTATATATGTATGTATGTGTGTATGTAACTCAAAAAGCAAGAGACCTAAAAAGCTTGGATCACACCAAAATATAAATATGAAAATTACCTATTTGATAATCAAACATGCTTAAGCCACTTTATACTTTTAGCAGACACGGAAAATTAAAAAATTCCTGGATTATGATAATATTATTCCAGATACTCAAATAATAATTCCTAAATATTTGAAATGCCTAAGTGAGGTTTGGTGAAATGGAAGATTTATACATTTTCAAAACTCATGTGAAAATTTCTTTCTTCTGAATCTGCTTCGGTGGCAGTATGGTCTAAGGTGTCACTTTCAAAAAATACTAAGATGCCAATGACAGGAAGATCGGGGTTCGAATCCCAGTCAGATATAATGATGGGTATTCCTAAATAGTTTTCCACGCTACGTCCATGGAAATGTGGATACAATTCCTCGAAATTAAACGTTTATCATCCATATTTCATGGCGTAATTAGTAGATATTATGCATATAAGCCGAAAAGGTATAAAGACGCGGTCATAAAATAAAACTTATTAATGTGGTAAAAGATTGAAATTTGTCAGACAGGTACAACATTTTGAATTAAAATTTTAATTTTAAAATTAAAGACTTGAAAACGGTGAAAGGGATCCTCCCCCCAAAAACGTCTATAAACTAATAGAATAAAAGATACCGTATGGTAGAAAATGGAAATATTTCTATACATGTAAAGGGACAACCTTAAACAACCATAAGTCTGAATATTTCTGCTCTTTGTAAAACGTAATGCTTTTATTTCTAATATTTTTTTGTAACAATGTATATAATTTATTTTTACATTGAGTTTTATTGCGTTCGTTTCTTAACTCAATTTATGGGCTGTGATTAATGTTTCATTTCAAAGCTTGATTTAAAAATTGCTTAGTTGATATATTTATTTTTTTGATGGCAATTATATAAAGATTGCAGCCGGATGATGAACATTATAATTCGATATAGTTTTGATATCTGTATGTCTGCATGAATTATTCGAACACTTTTAAATATCCTAGAAAGCTCAAATTTGACATGCCGATAGGTCTTAATATAATGCTCTCTAAGAAAAGTCCTAAAAATAAAAACATAATATTGCGAATTCAAAATAGTGGAACGAATTAAGTCAGAAACATTTAAATGAATAATTATTTTCTACATTGTATATTGTTAAAGTTCTACGTAACTTTCATTTGATGAATCAAATAGCCGAAGCTATCATTTATGCATTTTAGTGAGGATAACACCAGTAATCATTTGTATTAACTTTTAAACAACCGATTATTTATGTTATTTTACTCTCTTTTATTTTACTAGCATCAATAAACGAGAGTACACATATTGTTTCTAGAGAAGTTATAATTTAATCTTCAAAAGAAACTTTAGCTTTTGAAACGTGTTCAGATTATAATCTTTATTTTAATATTGAGTTTTAGTAAGCCTACTTATCACGTTTTGTAACACAGTTTAAAGCAATAAATAAATAACTCATAATAACAAACATAATTTAAAATTTAGTTACTTTCCCCTCTAATTAATTTTATATACTATAAAATAACAAAGCTATCTTTATGTATATATTCCCCGTGCGAAGAACATGCATACAATAGTTCTAGTATTCTCACGCATTCGAATTTTTGTGGTATTTTTCTTCACTTCTGGATAGTATAAACGATAAGAACACCAAACAATCCATTTGTCTGTCCATTTGTTTGTTTCCAGTTAACTCAAAAAAATATTTATAGAATCGAGACGGGACTCCTGTAATACTCATTTTTAAGAAAAACACGGTACGATTTATACCATCACGCTAACTCATTAAAGAGCGAAGTAGTGTAGATTAAACCGGGCGAAAGCAGTGAACATTCGTCGCGGCTGCTATTCGGGTACATAAGATGGCACGTGATAAAAGCTGGAGTGGGGAGGAGGGGAGAATGAGGGCGGGTTCGTGTTTCTTCTTGGATCTGCGTATGTGCGTAAAAACACTGCTCTTGAAGTTTCATTACTTTCTATCATTTGAAGTTGTTGATTGTGTTGATGTATCGTTTAATGTAGGCAAAGCCGCGGGCAAGGGCTAGTCAATAATAAAACTTTTATATATGATTGTGTTAAATGGTCACACATATAGACAATGGGGTGGGGAGGATGGGATTGAGAGATAAAAGGACCCTTCGATTTGAATCATTTCAAGTTGATACAAATATTTTGATCAGTGTCAATATCACATCAAAAAAAAATGGATGGTGTGTCTAACCAGTAATGAGACATGTCAATCATAAGTTAAACCGCCAGCTTAATAAACAACGAACAGGGGACAACAATGAAAGTTAATCCAAAAAACTAGCTTGGTCTTTATATGGAATAAAAGTCGTAAAGCTAAAAATAAAAGTCATAAAAGTTTGTAATAAAAATTGGAAGTAGCTACCGATTATTACATTTTATTTGATGGTTTATTTATTTGTGAACTTTATTTTGTATATCTCCACACGTTAAAAAAAAAGGCATTATTTACATTTATATATGTGATATAAAATAAAATATTAGCTATTTATTTGTTTAATTCAGTGCAATGCATCTCAATGTTTTGAGTACTGCCACTATTTTGAGTGGAAACAATGTGAAGGGATTTAATTAGTTATTATCACCCACTTCAGTGACCGCATGTTCTAACGCGCTACTTTCGCAGTAGACTAGACTGCCGATGACGGGGAGATCTAGTTTTGAATCTTAGTCGGGTGTAGTGAGGTGGTTTTTCCAAAATGGTTATCCACCCTCCCTCCACGCTGGTAGACTTCCTCTAAAAATTACATTCCTTATCCCTAAAAATATTAGTGTAATTATAATATAAGCGTGTACAGCGAAAGGGTACGCGGCACTAAAAAAAATATATTTATCATAGTTAATAAATAGTTTAAATAATAATAACAGAGAACAATAGTCAGCTTAAGAATTTAGACTTTGAAAACCTTTTTAAAATTAAATCATTTAAGTCTTAACTCTTATTAAACTACTCCTTACTTAAGATTTTGTTTAGAATGTTTTCTAAAATGTTAATGTCAACTTACTCGCACATGAGGGAAATTTATACTGAAAATTTATTTGTGATTTTATGTCACAATATGGTTAGTATTAATAATAAATAACAAACATTTAAAAGTAAATAAATAGATCTCTGATCCGATTTATTTTAAGTAAAGATATTTAATTTGGTTTATTAAATACATAAACTAAGTTGAAAATCTGAAACCGTCTAAACAGGAAATTATGTTTAAATCAATCAAATATGACAATGTTTTGAGTACATAGTAATAACATTAATTAAAACTACAAACATGATATGAGAAATATCTCTATTTAGTACCATATGAGTTGAGTGATATAACTTACTCTAATATCTATTCTTTTTAAAGGGTTGTAATTTTCTAGAAACATAGTTATCTTAATACAATCACAACGTAATGAGGTTATTTTATCAATTACGTTTAAATTTTTAATTTGTTCAATGTTGTACACAATGTAAATATATGAAGAAATCAGCTATATTTATTTTTATAAACTAATTTTTTTAAATAAAGATTTTTTTTAAGTTAAGATTTTTTTTTAAATATTATATTCTATTTTTAATTTCTATGAAAATTTATAAACAAAGATAACAAAGAAAAAAAATATAGGTACAGTCAAATCCTTAATTATTATATAAAGGCGTTACATAAGTTCTTACAAACCCCTAGACAAGCGGTGTCTATGTTCACTGGCAACGTTTTAATATACATTCTCTTTTAAACAAAGTGTGACGGTGACAAAGTTTGAAACGACCACTAGCTTATCACCGAGAAGGAGAAAAGTGAACGCCAAGAGTAATTTCTTTTAACAACCAACAACAAAAATAAAAAGAGACAAACTCATCACTTTTCATCAAGAGTCTTGAGCGGTCGTCGACAAGTAATAATTGCGCACTTTCTACCTAACAATATGCAGATGATCATAGGCGCCCTCGGGGAAACCTAATCACAGCCAGGTGGGGAAAGGTATGGGAGGGGGGGTAGAGGAGAAACACCAAGAAAAGTGGAAAAGGGAAAGAGAGAGAGAAAAGCAAAAGAGGATAATCTTAGTTATTATATTATAGAGACGAGAAAACGGTTTAATTTTGATGAAGGACGAATGTTCCGTTGTTCGGGGAAAGAAAGATATATAGATTAATATATTGTGGTTTATAAAGAAACAGCAAGTTAAAGAATGTAACTGGGTAAAAAACGTGAATTAATAATTCATCTGAGATTTTTTATTATAAATGTTTTAACATTTTCAGACATTTTAAACAGGTTTAGTTCTCCTAAAGCAATGGTTCTCAACATTGTGTATCATCAAATTCCCACATCCCTCCCACCCAACTTTTTTTTTAACGAATGCCCACACCAAGATTTCCCAATATTCTTTGAAACAATGATCAAAAACAGCAGCTTAATGGTACAAATAAATTGACTGAAAATTAATGCGATGGTTGGCAGAATTTTGTTTTTATGAGTTCTTGAATATTGAGTCTTACAACTTGTAGTCAGTGTTGCCATTACTTAAAGAAAAAATTATCTTAATTTGGAAAATGAATTTTAAAAATAATATCTTAAATTATTAGCTTATTTTAACGTAATTTCCTAACTATTCCACGCCCTCTCGGAAAGTGCTTCAGGGGTCATCAGCGGGGCGCGACCCCAAGTTGATAACAACTGTCCTAGAGGATAAGATAAAAAAAATAACAATGTTGATATTCCTTTATTTTTAAATCTATTCATTTATTTTTAATTTAAATTTTAGCAATTCCTTAAGAATCGATATTTTTCTATTTCCCACATATTTTAGAAATATATATACACACACACACACAAACTCCTGTATGTATATTTAGTGTATACTTTCTGAATAAAGTGATAATACGAATTAAAAATATAATGTAGCTCTTAGAATATACAGGCGAGACTTCAATTTTATAAATGATAAATGTTACTGCCGTGCCTGGGATCAAATAAATTGCCTTTTTACTCAGTAGACAGACGCGCTACCGACTACTCTAAGAAGGGGAACAAGTACAGGCATACTTATAAAACAGCCTAAAAATAAATTCCTTTCTATACTTTTAAAGATATAAACGTTTTAATTTTTATATAATAAACTATATATAAATACCTAATGCGATAAGCTTATAATTAAATATATTTACAGTACTAGCCGCATTGCTGGCCACATGTGGGGGAATTGAGTTGCGTCCATAAAATTGTGTTGGGTTTATTAGGAGTGTGTAAAACCCGCTTCGGTGGCGTAGTTGGCTAACGTGCTAGTCATGTTGAGCTAAACTGCCGACGACGGGGAGATCGAGGTTCGCATCTCGGTCGGGTGAACTGGGGGGTGCATTTCCCTAAATGGTTTTCCACTTTTACTCCACGCAAATGCGGGTTCACTTGCTCTAAATTTAAATTTAACCTCCCCAATTCCTAACCCAGTAGCGTAATCAGTACTTAAGCGTAAAAACCAAACGGATAATAAGACACGGTGTTAAATAATTATAATAATAGTAATGATAATAATAATAATAATAATAATAATAATAAAGTGTGTCAAGCTAAGCGTACACTAGGTTTGTTAGGGGGAGCGGTGCGGGAAGGCGCGACGCGGCGCGTAGTTTGTAAGAGGTACGTCCACTATAAACTCGGCGCGGCGCGGCATGAGACAGTTTAGTCCCCTCCATTCTGACCAAATATGCCAGTCTTTATGTAAGATTTTAAAAGTATTCGTGGAGATAGCGATGAGTACTGGCGAAGAAGTGTTTTTTTTGTTTGTTTTTTAAGTGGTGGAGGCAAAGGAGGAAGCGAAAGATTGAAAATGGAAGGATGTATGTTCACAAAATTAACACAAAAAGACTTATCTTCGGAGAACACCATCACCTTTACCCAGATGTAGAACTACACTTGTGTTACTAGACTGCTGTTTGAAAAATTCAAAACTGATGAATATCTCTTGACCGGATTGTAAATCTTTTGATAACGTCTCAAGTGGTTGACTACGAATACTTCCGAGGGCATTCGAAGATTCTCCAACTCGATTAATTTCGATCCTCTCTTTCGTCCAGAGAGTCGGTAGAGCGGAACGGAACAACGTGGGACCTCAACAAGTCCCCCGTCTTTTTCCAGAGCGGCGCTGACCCACTCCGCTCCACTCTACCGACCTAGTGGACGCTCAGCTTAAGGTAAATACAGAGTTCCGTGCTGTGACCACCGGACCGACCTGAGGGAGGGAAGGATGGATATAGAGTTGAGCAACTAGGCATAATTATACTATTAGAACAAAGTCTGCCAGTTGCTTGCAATAATCACTTGACCGATATTCAATATTTAATGGAGTTCTGTGCACTGTTTTCCAGCTAGTTTGTTTTATGTGACATCTGCCTGTGAATTTACTCAATTATACTTTTATGTAGCCTTCAGAACAAACTTTTATTCATAATTTCAATGATATTCATATTTCTTGAACTTAACTCCTTAGGACGCAGCCCATGTGGCAGTAAAATTGATCTATTCCACTCTTCTGAAGTAATTCAAATGGCATTAAAATACATTTGTCCCATCCTTCAGACGCAACACAGGTGGCAGTAAAATACATCTGTTCCAGCCTTCATACGCAACACAGGTGGCAGTAAAATACATCCTTTCCATCCTTCGGACGCAACACAGGTGGCAGTAAAATACATCTGTTCCAGCCTTCAGACGCAACACAGGTGGCAGTAAAATACATCCTTTCCATCCTTCGGACGCAACACAGGTGGCAGTAAAATACATCTGTTCCAGCCTTCAGACGCAACACAGGTGGCAGTAAAATACATCCTTTCCATCCTTCGGACGCAACACAGGTGGCAGTAAAATACATCTGTTCCAGCCTTCAGACGCAACACAGGTGGCAGTAAAATACATCCTTTCCATCCTTCGGACGCAACACAGGTGGCAGTAAAATACATCTGTTCCAGCCTTCAGACGCAACACAGGTGGCAGTAAAATACATCCTTTCCATCCTTCGGACGCAACACAGGTGGCAGTAAAATACATCTGTTCCAGCCTTCAGACGCAACACAGGTGGCAGTAAAATACATCCTTTCCATCCTTCGGACGCAACACAGGTGGCAGTAAAATACATCTGTTCCAGCCTTCAGACGCAACACAGGTGGCAGTAAAATACATCCTTTCCATCCTTCGGACGCAACACAGGTGGCAGTAAAATACATCTGTTCCAGCCTTCAGACGCAACACAGGTGGCAGTAAAATACATCCTTTCCATCCTTCGGACGCAACACAGGTGGCAGTAAAATACATCTGTTCCAGCCTTCAGACGCAACACAGGTGGCAGTAAAATACATCCTTTCCATCCTTCGGACGCAACACAGGTGGCAGTAAAATACATCTGTTCCAGCCTTCAGACGCAACACAGGTGGCAGTAAAATACATCCTTTCCATCCTTCAAACGTAACTCAGGTGGCAGTAAAATACATCCTTTCCATCCTTCAAACGTAACTCAGGTGGCAGTAAAATACATCCTTTCCAGCCTTCAAACGTAACTCAGGTGGCAGTAAAATACATCCTTTCCAGCCTTCAAACGTAACTCAGGTGTCAGTAAAATACATCCTTCAAACGTAACACAGGTAGCAGTAAAATGCATCTGTTCCATCCTCCGGGCACAACACAGGTGGCAGTAAAATGCATCTGTTCCATCCTCCGGGCGCAACACAGGTGGCAGTAAAATACATCGGTTCCATCCTTCAGATGCAACACAGGTGGCAGTAAAATGCATATATTCCATCCTTCAGATGCCACACAGGTGGCAGTAAAATGCATCGGTTCCATCCTCCGGGTGCAGTTCAGGTGGCAATAAAATGTTATCTATCTCCTATTCAGAACGAAACTCGCTCAAGGGTTGCAACTTGGAACGTGGCCCGATACAGCCCGTCACAATATGTTGTAAGAGTCTAAGAACTCAGACATACAGTAGACCGGATTGGTAGGGAGGTAAATAAGGGTTGAGGTTAGAATCTCGGCTGGATATATCTCATTAAGAATGTTTTTCTGCGTGATTCATCACTGTGCTTATTCCATCTCTTCTCCAGTGTCCCTTTAAACAGCATTTTTCATTCAAACTTTTTAAGAAACCTATAATAGCACCATTGTTATACGTGGGCTAGTAGTTTTAAAAAAAAGCATTATTGGCTCATTTATGAAAAAAGGTGTTTTAAATATTTTGTTTACAAAATAAAATATAAGAACGTAAACAATCAATTTAACAGAAAATCTAAAATATAAAGGTTTAAAAAATAAACGGGTAATAAAAGAAGGGGAAAAGATGTAGAAGCGTGGTAAACGAATGCAGAAGATATTGGGGAAGGGGAAGGAATCATTAAACCTCAAAGTAGTCATTATTTTGTCCCTCCTCGTAATTTAATTTTGTGGTCGTTCGAATGAAGTCTTATTAAAATATCGTTGGGAGCCATTAAATATCGTTGGAAGGTTGGCAGCTGAGACTCATCAGTCATCGAGACGGCGCACGCGCGCGGCTAGTTCTTGTTTCTAACACTAGATGGCGCTGCAGTCGCTAAGAAAGTCGAAACAGTCTACTTCTGATCGCCTCAGATTGGAATCACGGCTGAATACTTTTTTTATATAACTAAGTGTAGAATGTGACAAGCGAGTGGATTGTAATCTACTAAGCTCAGGTCTATAGTCTTCAAACCACACAATTAACTTTTGTTATTTTATAATATCGTCAGTTTAGAGGTAAAACTCACTATGTAGCATTTTCATTATTTGAATATATGCTAAGTGAATTATGACTTTTACCTGGCAAAGAATGTTTAAATGTTTTATTTGATGATTTCTTTTTTTTTAATAGATATATATAAGTTTACACAGTTAATGACTTTCTCTTCTTATAGATCTTAAAATTTTAACATATACACACATATTAACTCATTTCAAGCAAAAATGCACTTAATGAGTTTTACCTCTAAGCCAACGATATATACTTTTTTTTTAGCACCACGTCTTACCACATGTTCAGGTTATATGCATATGTACTTATTACGCAAACGATTTAAGGATGAGGAAGGTTGATTTTAAGGAAGTGGATTCACATTTGAGTAGAAAACAATTGGAAAACCCACCCGACCAGGATCCAAACTCCATTCTCCCTTTCATCGGCAGTCTAGTCTAACACAAAGAGTCAAGCCGTGGATTATGCAGCCACCGAAGCAGGTTCATATGTAAGCTACTTATACTTAAGTTTGTGTTTGTGTTTGACAGACATTCAAATAATTGTGATTACATCGCAAAGCTATTGCAACTATTTATTTTATTATGAGCGTAATATTTATTATTATTATTATTATTATTATTAACACCGCGTCTTACTACCCGTTCGGGTTATACGCACTTACGCTAATGTGTAATGGTAGGGTGATTGTGAGATGAAATGGAGGACCTACAGTTTAACGTGGGATCCGAACCACGGTGGAGCCCTGGCATTCCACACATTCACAAGTTGTGATTAATACACGTCTTGTCAGAGGTGAAAGAAGGGTCCGGTAATCAAGTAAATCTGTACCAGAACCGAAGATTGAACCCCGGACCCCAGCATAGAAGTCCGACACCTTACCCCTAGACCGCTAGGTCACCAACCATAATAATATAATATTTTAGGTGCACGGTTCTTTGGTGAAACGACTCACAAACTAATGTCACTTAGATAAGTTTAATACTTGAATACATACACCTACACAGCATCTGGATTCGAAGCCGATATACAATGACTAGATTACTTGTGCATCTGCTGTCAAACCAAGGGTCTTCAAATTCAGTCAACATTTCTAACAGCTAGGAAACGTAATTATTAGGTACTCTTGGGACTATAGAAACAATAAACAGGTTATATTATTTCTAAATGTGAATTTTACCTAGAATAATTTATAATAATATTAAACGCTTGACCGTCTTTGTGCTCTAGTGGTAAGAATCCCTGGCTACAGATCCAAAGGTACTGTGTTCGATCCCCGCCGTTTACATAATTTATTTGTGAAACCATGGGTCTGGAATGGAGTCAAACTCCACCTCGTGAGGACAAATGAGGAGCTACTTGACCATCGAAATTAACAGCAAGAGGGCTCATTGTGCTGACCACATGACACCCTCTACCAGACAATGTTAGTACTATAATCACGAACGGCGATGGCAGAGCGGTCGGTATAGCTCACACCATGGAGGTTTCATTTAATGATAAGAAACTTACTCAAGTGATCTTTTATATTGAAAAGTCTTAGGAAATGGTGATGTTGAGACCAGCATTTATCCAGCGGCCTTTCCACTTACACCACAGAATGTGAGTAAAAAAATATTAGTTATGCGAATATACTTAAAGGACATCTTTTTAAAGGTTGGATTATTTCACTGTATATTGATAATACTATTTTTTTTAATATTTTAATTTTCACAATCCAAATGTTTAATGAACTTCAAAACACAGAAGTAAAAAAAAAGAAAACCAATACTCACGATATAGTTGTTTTTTTCCCCCCTCTTCATCTCTTTGAATTTCTTTCATACGAGTGTTTGCGTATTTTCCCTTCTAAGCAACCATAATCCCACTCATACTTTATATTTTCCTCATCCTCCCTCGACCACCCCGATCCATTTGAATGGCTGCAGGGGGTGGTTAAGGGATTGAGGGGAAGGGGAGGTTCATTGGCGGGGGTATATACATAAACACTGTATTTTATTTCCCAACGTTTTGTGATTGCAGTCAGTAATAACGTTGGCCATTGAAAATTTCACGTGACTGTGGGCGCGCACGCGCGAAAAGCCACAGAAAGAAAGAGGGGAGATGGAGCATAGGAGTTCTTCTCTCTCTACCCCCCCACCCCTTCCGCGATCCTCCATTAGCTCTAATGAGAAAGGCAACGCTGACAAAACTTCCGGTCTTGCTAGTCTCGATGCAAGCCAGTAGCTCCTATCCTAACCAACCACCCCTATTAATAACCTATATAACATAACCTTTATTTTTCCTCCCCCCTTTCTTAACCCTCTCCCTCTTTATCATCATTCTCCCAAGCTTTTTTTTTACTTTCCACTATACACTCAACCTGTTTTTATTACTTTTATTATTTTCAGCTTTCCATAACTTAGCGAACTATTCCCATCATCCATATCCAGTTATTTTAAAAGGTAAATCACTTGTACTGTAACAACAAAACAAAACAAAAAAAAGTTACAAAAGATAAAAAAAAATTAAGAGTAATACTTGGAAACCATGTTTTAAAAGAAAAGAGCATTGTTTTTATCCTTTCTAATGAATGAAAAAATGAAAGTTGGTGGAAGAAGAAAAAAAAACAGCTACTCTGCGCTACCGTGATTTAAAAGCGCGTTTAGGAATAATGAGTAAAAAGCGTGGTGATTACTTAGTGAACAGTTAATAACTATGTTAATCACGAAGGGGATGAAAAGCGGTCGGTCCGTAGGTAGCTTTCTTTATCCCAGAATGTTTTATATTGCTTTCAGAAAACTCGACTACAGTCCAAATTTATCATAAAGGGCCTTTTATGAAAATACAAACATATTATATCGCAATCTTCATTGGTTACCATTTATTTTATCGTTATGGTTATTTTAAGGGTATTTATCAAAAGCGACACCAGCCCAGTACGTGACTTTGCATATTAATAAGTAAAAGAAAGTCTAGTAAATTGGACTTTAACCTTTTATATTTCCATACAAAGAAAAATTTCAAATTTGTAAAATAAGCAACATACTTTACATGCAATTTTTAATAAAAATCATCATATTTTAGCCCCAAGTCTTACTTCCAGTTCGGGATATAGCCTACGCTTATGTAATAATCACGCAAATGGTTTTAGGAAAAAGGAAGGTTATATTTATAGGAAAAATACCCGCATTTGCGTGGAGGGGTGATGAAATACATTTTGGAAAAACCACCCTCAATACACCCGAATGAGATACGAACCTTGATCTCTCCATCATTGGCAGTATAGCCTACTGCGAGACAGAATAATAAAAGTGTATATGAATCGCGGTGTATATTAATATATACAATAGTGAGTCAACAGCCGAAAGTTGATCCTGATGTGTTTACTATTCAACCGTAGCAGCGCGCGCAATCAGCCTTTCTGTTGGTTAGTGTCGCACGTCCACTGCATCTGGGAGTAAGCACATGTAACAATAGAAAAATCCTGAAAATGCGCTAGTTTCCCGTCGTATTTTAAAAACTAAATATATTCTCATAGTATAAAAACATTATAGGAGTTTTTCTTAGGCTTTCATAAAATATAAGTACAACATGATAATATATTTACGGACTGTCAACAAAGAATCCATTAAACAGTGCCACTTCACATACCACTGGTTGTTACTGTCAAATATTTACAATAAAAACTTTATTTAACAGCTATAAATGATACTAGATGAACTTGCTATCCGAAGCCGTCACTAACCTACTAATTATTATTATTATTATTAGCACCGCGTCTTACTACCCGTTCGGGTTATACGCACTTACGCTAATTTGTAATGGTAGGGTGATTGTGAGATGAAATGGAGGACATACAGTTTAACGTGGAATCCGAACCACGGTGGAGGCCTGGCATTCCCCACATTCACAAGATGTCTTGTCAGAGGTGAAGGAAGGGTTTGGTAATAAGATAAATTTATGCCGGGACCGGGGATTGAACCCCGGCCGCCAGCACAGAAGTCTGACACCTTACCCCTAGACCGCCAGGTCACCAACCTACTAATATATCAAAGTAAGTAGTCGTGTGTGTGTGTGTGTGTTGCTCAGTTACGTCCAGGTTATAGTTAACTCTTCCTAGGAAAAGTTGATCTGTTTATTCTCAATAAACTTTTACTGATACTTTTAGTAAGAGTCGACTTTACCTAGGCCGTGTCAACTCTCCCTAACAATATACTTTTCCTGTAACATATATCACATTTACTTTGGACGTCCAGTTAAGATATAGGATATATTGTTTCTATTAAAATCCGATAAAATTGATAGTTTTCCAAATTTTCTGTCTTAGAACCATGCAATAAATCGTTGTATTCCCCTATTGAGTGTTAAATTATTTTTTATTGTACGTCTTACTTGATCGCCAAATCAACAATGCAATTCAAAGAGTATTAATAAAAGGATACAATTAAGTCTTAAATCCAAAGAAAAACTATATTTTGTGCCAGTTGTTTTGTATTCAAATTAGTGGGCGGATCATATTATTTTATTTATTTATCTATCTGAATAGGTAGTCACAATGTCTAATGTGCCAGGCTCATTATTGATGAAAAAAAAAATTGCCTTACACAGACTTTCTTTAAGTTTTATCTTAAAATTTGTGAAACGAAATAATTTACGTTGTTTGAGAAACACTCCACCAAATAACATAAATGAAATAATATACACTGTTACGGAAATATTGAGAAAAGAGGAGCATATATTCTGCCCACAAAAAAAAAAACATAGCGATCAATTTCAAATGTAAAATAGCTCCATAGATAAATAGAATGGTGCACCGATTTGAGAAACAAAATAATATAAACTGTTGCATAAACATTCCACCAAATACCATACATGTATCAATATACACTTTGACAGAAACATTGATAAAAGAGAACCGTCTCTGTCCACCAACCAACGTTACAATCAATTTTATATTTCTAAGTACTCCATGAAAAATATATGTTTTCTTATAGCACAGAAACCGCTATTGGTTTTATAAATATATATTGCTGATTAAAATATTTTAATTTTATCAATACTATAACTTTACAATGATAAGTTAATTCGTATTTAAAATAGTTGTAGGTATAAAATTATGATCAAAAGTGGAAGTTTCCGCTACTTTAATATTGCTTTAAAGTCATTTTCATGGGAAAAAGAAAGGAGTAATGACATTTTGTTGGTAGTATTAAGAAACAATGCCTGGATACGAAATTTAATAAAAATCGTTAGAGTGGATTGTGAGAAAATATTTTTGGTGTTTGCTATAATATTATAAAAATGAAACCTAAGGGGGACCTTTTGAAAACACTAGATCTCAAGTTTTAACTCGAACGGTAAAATGGTATCGCCTCTAGTCAAGAGATACAAACAGGCAATGAGACAAACAGAAGACG
>CABFOW010000564.1:55294-109163 GCA_902141385.1 Timema californicum
GGCCTCGCGAAAACCACTTTTCGGTTTCATTTATCAAAATCTCAAGTTAGATTTTTTTAAAGATCACAATACTTATTTCTTTGAGGGGTTGAGAGAAAGTAAAATGGTGCAGACCTTAAACATTTTCCTAACTACTTATTTCAAGTTTAAAATGTCTTTGTTAATTGAGTAATCTCTTCCAATTAGTCGCGTTAAACGAAATACGAATCCTCTTAAAACACATGGACGCCGATTCGGGTACTCAAATATAACGAGTATTACTCTTTAAGCTGCATGGCCATTTGTGTGGGTGACTGAATACAGAACCAATTGTCATAAAAAAACTAAAACCTCTATTACGTACTAAGTGAAAATTGAAGGTACACAAATAAGAAATGATTTACTTCTTTCTACATTACACGCCCGAAGACTTTAATTACGTGATTAATTTTCTATTGAAACTCTTCTCTAAGGAAAAAATCTCAACCTTTAATAGGAAGGAGTTTATAAAAAAAAATCACATTAAAACTACCCGGGTAACACTGGATTTTGCAGATAATTATTAATATATAGGGTGTTCCCGGGTTAAACAGATAAACTTTGGGATGTGGTACTGGATCAAAAGCTAACCCAAATATAATTGGAAGATTTGCTTGTTTTAGCTATTTTTTCGTGCAAATCGTAAAAAAAAAATTAAAGAAAAAAAGCTAGGTATTAAATAAAATATTTTATTTATTTTATTATGTTGTTAAAATTGACGGCCTTCAGGCCGGAGACAAGAATCGCACCTATCAATGACAGAACGAGTCGCTGACCGATATTGTGTGACTGTTGTTTCTTCGCACGCTTGCTTTATCCTTTGTTGTAATGATTGAAGATCATTAACAGGCACTTCATACACTTTTTGCTTGAGAGCTCCACACACACACAAAACAATTTAATGGTGTTAAATCAGGCAAACGCAGAGGCCAATACACAGGTCCAGCACGACCAATCCACCTTCCGGAAAATTAATATTAAGACATTGCCGAAGACCTCTGCAGAAAAAACCATGTTTTTATTTAGTTTTTTGCTGTTTGCACGAAAAGGAAGATAAAACGAACAAATTTCCAAAGTAAAGTTTGAGTTAGTTTTTTGATCAACTACTACTTCCCAAAGTTTAGCCACTCAACCCTGTATATAAAATAATACTAATAAAATACAGTAAGCTAGAAAATTCGAATCTTGAGAGTTCGCGGCTCAGTTAAATCCGAGCGTCGTCAACAGAAAAATAAATTTTAGATTATAGTTGCGTGTTGTTATATTTGAGAATGGGTTTCCTAGAATGTATTTCTCCTTCTACCCATTTGTGTGTCTAAAGATAAGACAATAAGTTACCACTTCAGTAATGTTTAGGTATTTTCACCGTCGAATGTGTTTACTTTATGTACTTAGTCCATTACTATTGTACAGTCATTGCATCTATATAAACACTATTTTTTTTCATAAAAACTTGTTCTATTTTGTATATTGTAAAGTGACATTTTTTTGTCTAAGTGTTATTTAACTCACCACTAAACTTAAATGCTAGTGGATCCCTTGTTATTCGGTATAGTTCGAGTTTTCGGTAGTACACGGTAGTCTCGGTCCAATCCACCTCGAATAATTGAAAGACTACTGTAGTGAAATGGTTTTCAAGGTCACCCGCCAAATAAAAAAGTGTTCTTTCTATCACACTATTATCGTAATCACTCCCTTAATTCACACAATATGTTCCATCTGAACATAGATAGGGGAAATGAGTGTTATTAAAAGACGACGTCTGCTCATTTCGCAACGTCCCCAGCCTTGCCGAGTCATCTCAACTAAACGAACCACTTCCAGGGACTAGAAGACCTCCCCACACTTATAACCCATGCGTGCGACCACTTAACTAAACACAATGATGGGAATGTCCCGACCCTCCTTCGCTGATATCATAATGACGGCAATCTATGCCATGTCAATTCAAGCTTGTCAACGACAGGGCGTCTCGAAAAGGTCCAAATATCTGTGTAAGGGGAGGCAGGTTAGATCAGAGAAAAGGGGGAAGTAAAGTGTATGATGAAAGAGATGTGGAAGATTCGCTGCGATGTTATATCATCTACGCGTTTTAATTTTATGAAAGTGAGACTACATTAGTGTGAGGATGAGATGAAAAAAAACGTTTACAAATTATAATTCCCAAATGTGGCCACGAGGGTTAAGACATAAGTTTGTCTGATTTTATAACGTCGCGACGAGGAATCCCGAACGGATGTACTGAATTTAATTTAATTTATACGCTTCATATACGCAAATGTGGGAACATTTCTTGTGAATTATTCCTTACTAGTCAATATTCCACTAGGGTAGCTAAGCGGGTAGTCCAGAAGGAGAGTAAGACGTGAAGTACGAGCATGCTAAATCCAATGAGGAAGACCACAACCAATGCACTCAGCCGGGTTTCGAGACACAGCCCTCCCGGTGACAAAACTAAAAGTAAATAATCCTAAATCACGTGGCCACCGACTCAGCTCAGCCTTTGGATCGGTACCATGTCGAGGTATCTATAATGATGTAATATTTGTGATTTTTTTTTATCATCGCGTTTTACTACTTATTCGTTCAGATAACTAATATTACTCTAATAAGGTAGTAAAAGGAAGATAATATTTTAGAGATAATCTCCCCGCATTTGCGTGGAAGAAGAGTGAAAAACTATTTAGAAAAAACCACCATCATTATACACGACTGAAATTATAAACCTGATCTTCTCGTCATCAGCAGGCTAGAATATGACAACTTAGACCGCTTGATCACTGAAGCAGGTTTTTGTAAATTAACTCATTATTGTGCTAAGCTTCTGTAATTTCTCAGGTTAGGGTTGGGTATGTTGTGTTTTATATTTCCGATTTTAGGTTAAGTTAATTTTAATTCATTCCTTAGCATGGCCCTTAGTTGGTGAAGTTTAGGTTCCCACAGTTGTATTAGGGGTTCTAATGTCATTAAAGTGTACTAGGGGCGCATGTAGATAAAATATAATTATTTTTTTAAGATAATTCTATCGCATCTTAATGCCTGTCTAGGATTTAAGTATTTTAACTACAACACTAATTAGATAGGCACTATAAAGGTGTAAGTTTTATTAAATGTACCTCCTTTGGAGTGAAGGTAAAGTAGAATATCATTTGTGAAAAACCGTTCCCTGTCCACTCACTTAGGACTCGAACACAAAACTCCTCACCACGGGCAAACAAGACTATGTGAGCCAGACATTTAATCCCCGTGCCCATCGATGTGAGCTACTATTATAAAAAATCTAGTCCAGTTGATTATGAATCTTTAAAAAAAAACTAATCAAAACTCACTACTATGACGAATCTCTGTGTGTAGGGGACTATTCCAAAGTAAAAATTGTCTTTTGTCCAATTTTCTTGAGAATGGGCATATCTAACGGCAGTAAAATGTGTATGAATCTACTTTTATGTCATCATTATTATTTCCTTAAGTCCAGGCTTTTGTTCCTGCAGCCACATCTCTCGGTCCTAAGCGGTCTCTTCACCTTTGAGCACCCAATGTTGTCGGTGCATAATGCAAGTTATACATAATCTATAATATAAATATATTTTAATAAAATGAAGAGATTGTTTGTCTGCTTGTCATGGGCTTTGCACGATATCCATCTCACGTAGAGGTCTGACATTTTTAAAAAATTAGTAGCCCCTGTGTACGAACATGTGAACCTAGAAGCCGGAATTTAATTTTTTTTAATTAGATTTATTTTAAATTAGTCAAAAACTGGGTCGGAAGAAATTAAATGAAGAGGTTTATTTCCTGTCTGTTTAAAGCAAACAAACACGTTTATAAGTGTCACCGGGTACTTCCGCTAGTCTAAAATAAAAATGGTGCTCCCAGAATGCATGGCCTTACGCCTTAAGAGTTTAAATTTTACGTACCGCCTGAGATGTATTCGCGTACCCATAGCGGTACGCATTCCCCAGATTAATACCACATCTATAAACGTCTATTCGTAGTGAAGTATAGTTTCCTTATGTTGCTACTCCATGGGAAAGATATCAAGTTTGCATCTTCTCCTGGGGCGTCCCCCCTCAATATCCTTCACGCATGGAGTATTTATTCCCTCATTTCAGTTCAATGTTGTTGATTGTCGAAAGAAACTCGGGAAGAAAAAATCTCTTCCCCTCCAACCCTCTATATTCCCCTCCCGACCTCATCATTAAAGATTCGTAAGATTGTAGTCGGGAGAGCTGTATTCACTGGAGTGAACTCCTTTTCGGTTCACCAAAATCAAATATTTATTACTTAGAAACAAATTTACTTTCTTTTGATAATTAACTTTCAAGGAATTATATCTTCATAAATAAGCGTTCAACGTGTTGATTTATTTTGTTTGCTTTATAATTAGAAATACAATCTAGTTTTGCTTAGCACCGCGTCTGACTACCCGTTCAAGCTAAACTCGTCTGTTAATACCTACATTTTTGTGTTAGGGTAGGTTACATTTTGAAGAAATGTACTCGCATTTAGTGTTTGGAGTGGAAAACATTGAGTAAAAACACCCTCAGTCAAGGCCGAAGTTAGGGGAGGGGGGTTTGGGTATGAACCAAAAATATAGGGCTTTATTTATGGTTCAAACAATATCAAAATTAAGATACAAGTACAAATTAGAGGGCTGTGTTACCATAAAAAGCACTTCAGAGATCTTCCTGGGGTGTTTAATATCTATAAATTTTTCCAGCCTTCAGCAGCTATGGTCCTTTGTTGTCATAATAAAACACTTCAGATAGCTTATAGAGGTGTTTAATATCTTGAATATTCCCTATCCTTCGGCAATTATCGTGTTATGTTGCCAAAACCACACTTCAGAGATCTTCTAGAGGTGTTTTTTTAATATTTAGAATTTGTCCTAGCCTCTGGTATTTAGGGGGTTATGGTGCCATAAAAATTAAAAAACACTTCCGATAGCTTCTAGAACTGTCTATCATTTATGATTTTTTCTAGCGTCCGGCAAATGGGATATGTACTCACCTAACCCCCCCCCCCCCCCCCCACCNTTTTTTCTGCACTCGAGGCGACGGCAAGTTTTTCTACCGCTCCCCCCCCCCCCCCCATGAAATTATTGGCTTGCTATGGGCTTGCTATGGTCTTGCCCTCAGTATAACAGACTAAGATCCGAGCCCCGACGTCCTGTCATCAACAGTCATGTTTATTAAAATAGTGACACCTTAGACCATTTGACATCAAATTGGCTCAAGATAACGACTAAATTGTAAAATACTTACAGTTTTGATTAATTTTAACGAAATTAAGTTATATTATTCAATTTCTAAACTACATTTCAAGCAACTTCTTCTATGTTTTATATTAATAAAATAAATATATCGTTTGTCACTCATGAACAATGCGTCCACAGAGGTCTGAAATTTTAAAATTAGTAACCCCTGTGCAAACATGTACTGTACACCTAGAAACCAGATATTTTATTTCATTTACTCAAGATTGAGTCGGAAGAAATAAAATGAAGATTTTTTTTCTGTCTGTTTGAAGTAAAGAAAAGCGTATTCCGGGGTAGCCACGCAATGAATTGCATGGTTAACCCAGGCATCTCCAGGTACCCAGTAATACATAAAATAATATTAATCAAGAGACCCCCAACACGGTTTAATTTTTCTACTATTCTCTTAAATGGCTTGAATATATTTAATCTTACGACATCTCTTGTACATAAAGGTACAAGCTTAAATCTCGTCTTGTCGTCGTATTGTTCACGACGGGAAAAAATCGGAGTTCGAATTCATGGTCAAGTGAACATTGGTGGTTTATCCTAAATGGTTTCCTCCTCTCCCTTCAAACAAATTATACTTCCCCCCTCCCCCTGCCCCCTACAGCTCATCAGTGAAAATACACGAACTGTAGGAATAAGTCGCGATGCGCAAACAAAATAAAATATTTTGTTTTTAAATAAGTTTCAGTTATGAATGAATTATTATATTTAACTAGCTAGAGCTATGTAGAAATTTAAATTAAATCAATACGTTAAATAGAAGTGAATCAATATCGAAAAGTATCCGTCTTTTACACCCCCTCCCCCTACTAAAAAAAGTTCCCACATTAGAAAATATCACACCACAATAAAATCCAGCCCTACTATTAGTAATGCTTAAAAGCACTTTCCGCCTCGAAGCAAAATCGTTCTTGGTTACTTTTCTTTCACATTAAAGAAAGAATACAAGAGCAAAGCAAGACAAATTCTCGACCAGAGCATGTTTCACTGGGTTGCCATTAGTTTCCTATTACAGGCTGCCATGTGTTTTCCTGGATTTTAAGACATTTTAAAGCAGTGGTTCTCAAACCATGGTCTGTGCTCGTGTTCCCCTCATGGGACCAAAGGAAAATCAATGGTGTGATCTAATCGTATTTGTCTTCTCCATTAGTCTACTTTAATTTGAAACTTAGTTTTCAAAAATAGGAATAATCAGTAATTTAAGCTCAAATAATCTTTATTATACTATCATGTAAAGACTTTCCAGGTGTTAGTTTAAATCATAATCGTTATGTCTGTCAATTTTTTTTTGAAATTACCCAACATTAAACTATTCTTTATTTGAGGACTTCAATTAAAATCAAAAACAGCCCGGGGATCGTTTTTGGGTTATGGAGCACATAAAACTTAAAGTTTCATCATAATCTTTAGGTCAAAGATGTTCATAGCTACAATATATATTTCTCTTTATTAGAGAGTGAAAAGTTAAATGAATTAAAAGAGTACAATTTGACCGGTTAACTAAGTTGTGTCAACTGTACTTTGTTCTATAAGTGATATGTGCAAAACTTGCAAGGTATTCCTACGCTTGTCTTTCACCGAAATCGTTATATAGAATTTCATGGTATGTAAAAAAAATTGAACAATTTAATAATAAAAATCGCCATCAACAAAGAATATGAGGTATTATATATGGGGTCATTAGTAAAGTAATGTTTTTGTTGAATCATAAATAAGTAAAATTAATAATATTAATAATTTTAATACCGTGTCTTATTACCTGATCAGATTATACGCATAAAAAGTAGTTAATCTAGTTAGTTGAGGAAGGTTACATTTATAGGAAGTGTACCCGAATTTGCATGGCTATAGAATGTAAAACCATTTGGGAAAAACTACCCTCGATATACCAAGCCAGGATTCAAACCCCAATTTCTCTGTCATCGGCAGTCTAGTCCATCACGAGAGTGATGCCTTAGACCATGCGACCACCGAAGCAGGTAAAATTAATAGTAAGTTTGGTTAGTTGTGAAAGGCTAATTTTGAAATATATTATGTGTGAATTTTATTTTATTTATACATTTTTTGTTTGCTAAGCTACGCTGTTACGCACATATGGTCTGTTAAAAAAAGTTATTTGCTAAATAAGGAACCAAAATAATTTCAAAAATGTATTATTTCAGAAAAATAAAAGTTCATGACTCGAGAGGTTAATTATTAGTCTACACTATTTAAATTATTATTTTAATTTGACTAAAATAAGTTTGCATAATTTTCTAATCAGCAACTTGATTAAAAATAATCTCTTCTTTATTTCACGACTAAGCCTACAGCTTGTTAGTCTCTAAGCTGCGCGCCTTACTACCCATTCAAACTATTCACATTTTATGTACACTCTGTCTACCCTGCAACTTAGCTACCTAACCTTGACGGAATATACTACTATGGCCTTCTATTAGAAGCCACGTCATAGTGGAACAATGAAAGATATCATATTCTGAAAATCGAAAAATGACACCTGGACACGAGAATCGAACCTGGGACCTTTGGCTCAGTACGACAATGCTCTTACCACTGAACTATCCATGATGCATCCCAAGCCCATGGTCATTCTTCACTCTTCACTCAAATTTTAAGGCAAAGTCTATGATGGACGTGCGGAAATCGTCGGCTACAAATGTTTGATTTATTAAGATCACGAGCTATCAGATAACGCAGCCACCTTCGACTCGGTAATTGGCTTATTGCAGCAAATAATAGTTTTGGCTATTTGATTCATTCAATGTAAGGTATGCTTGCTACCTTTCAGGATAAACGAGGGGCAGCCTACTATTTACGCTTAAATTATTATTATTATTATTTAGCACCGCGTCTTACTATCCGTTCGGGTTATACGCTTCAAGTACTAATTACACTATTGGATTAGGATTTGGGAAGGTTGAATTAGAGGAAGTGAACCCGCATTTGCATGGAGGGAGAGTGGAAAACCATTTAGGAACACCCCCTCCCCCCAGTTCACCCGACCGAGATTCGAACCTCGATCTCCCCGTCCTCAGTAGTAGGGCTCAACACGACTAGCTCGTTAGCCAACTACGCCACCGAGGCGGGTATTTACGCTTAAAGGTTAAGGATGAGGATGGTTGAATTTAAAGAAAGTGTATCCACATTTTCGTAGAATGAGAGTGGAAAAACCTTTAAGGAAATACAACCCTTAACGGTTTTCCACTCTCACTCCACAAAAATGAGGATACACTTTCTTTAAATTCAACTATCCTCAAGGAAATACAACCCTTAGTATACTCGACCGGGATTCGAACCCTGATCTCCCAGTTCAGTCTGCTGCGAGGGTGACATACGACCACCGAAGCGGGTTACTGCTGTGTTAAAATGGTTTAAGATCTAGTTTCAGAAAAATAAGCTAGCAATATGCGAGGCAATGAACCTGATTTAGCACCATCGAGCAGGTCAACTCCATCTACCTAAAGGTAAACCGACACACTACTCTGTAGTCCGAGTATTTATTATTGATAGAAAGAGAGGGAGGGTCACCAAAGCACACATATATACCCTACTTTGGAACGACACGGCGTGGGCTTATGACCACACTCAGCCCGAGGTGGTCTTCTCTACTTGAGTCACAAAATACGAACTTCTCCATTTCCATGACGGCACCGAACCCTGTCCGCGGTTATAATAAATGTACGACTAGGTGGTCGAAACGGCCACCCATGAAAGATTTACCGTCCAATGAGTGAAGTTCAGTGGCTGTTTGGAAGGTCCGAGACACATGAAATTGGCCCGGCAATAATAAAAAGACCCGATGGCAGGTCTTGGACTCTACAACCCCATCCTGAAGGTCGAGCTAAAAATTAGCCGTGTCACCATTATTTTCATGGGATATTCACAGATAAAGGTGGTCCTTTCGTTGATAAGTTTAGGTGTCGCCACATGCTAGGATTCGTTGTATTGGCATTTAAAAAAATATAATTTGAATTTATTTTTAAAATTATTAAGTCAAGTCGTATAACTGTGCATTTTTATTTAACTTTTTACTTTATTTCTTTACTGGGGTTACACTCTATTTGTTATAATAAAAGTTAATGAATAGTCAAACATTTTTTCACTTTATCTTTTGACATCTCGGAAATAAAATATTGTGATAATAAAAAACAATTAAACTCGAGATTGATAGATGTCAAGGTTTCATGACCCTCTAAACCAAAAAAAGTGGATTTCGTGTTGCCGTCTGTCTGTCTGTCTGTGTCTGTACCTAGGGCTAGAGCCGAAACTATTTTGTCGATTGGGGTAAAACTTTGTATCTAGGGTTTTCATAAGGCCCCCCCACCCCAACCCAAGGAATATTTGGATTTAGATATATATCCCTAAATTTAAGGATAGTTGACTGACGGGCAAAAAGAGAAGAAAAACATAGATTTTCTCAAAATTCGCTGTAACAATTTTGATTAAATTTTATACCTACGCACCATTTATTTTTATAAACCAGATGGCAATTCTCATTTTATAATGAAATTACTTTGAGGATACCTACATGATCGAAGTTTTCCAATTTTCATAATTTTTCCGCAACTATTTGAGATACGAAATAAGTTAAATCAAATAATTTTAAGGTTGGCATGACATTTGTATCCCCTCCCCCCCTATTCACTGTACTTCCAATCTACCCATCCTCCATCTTCGTTTCCCCTCCCACTTCTTATAATCCACACCTCTCTTAACACACTTTATTTTGAAGTATTATAGACTATATGTGTCACCTCTACAACTTAACCGCCATCCACCACAAACCGCCAGTGCAGAAAATTTTCCAATTTAACATTTTCCGGAAAATTTTCTTCGCCCAGCTGAACTAATTAATAAGTATAAAATAATATGAAGATTTTTTAGTAACATAATACTCAATTAGAGTCTACAGTTGAAAATAGTATTATTTATGACAGATATCACACTTTTCTTTAAACCTCATAAACATATCAAGTCTCGAAAAAAAGAAAGAAAGAAAAGCCCATCTAATTTCAAAACGTGCCACAACATTCACAATACCAAGAGTTTTAAACTAGTGTTTAATTAAATTTTGGAGAAAGCTCAATGTTTATACAGGAGTTGAAAAAAGATTTTTCATTAAAACTCGGTTTGTATACAAAGTGGCTCCTACCTAACTTCTTTTAAAGAGTCGATGCTTTGTATTTTTTTTTCCCCGTTCTAATAAAGAAGGTAGCAAATCTAGCAGACAGAAAGACATCCACTCAAACATAGATGAAATATGGGCGGATGCGCCGTGTCTGTCTTTCTGTCTGTCACGCCTTCACTCATAAACGTTACAAGACGTAGCCCGGTCATGGATGTGAAATAACAAGATGTATCATGTTGGAGGTTTGCAACAGTTTCCATAGATAGGGCTGTAGCCCGGTCATGGAAGGGCAATGACAGGTTGTATATGTTGGAGATTCGCGATAGTTGCATAGATAGGGCTGTGGCCCGATCATGGAAGGGCAATAACAGGTTGTATATGTTGGAGATTCGCGATAGTTGCATAGATAGGGCTGTGGCCCGATCATGGAAGGGCAATAACAGGTTGTATATGTTGGAGATTCGCGATAGTTGCATAGATAGGGCTGTGGCCCGATCATGGATGGGCAATAACAGGTTGTACCATGTTGGAGGTTCGCAACAATTGCCTATTTTATAGTAAAGTGGATACACAGATCCTCAAGATTAATATCTCGGAGGATGTATTTAAATTATTGCGTTGTTCCATGAAACCAATCAACAAAGAACAAGAATGACACGCGCACTTCCGATTTAACAAGTTGTTTCAATTAATTTCGCAACGGTAGATGCTACCGTCTGCTAGTGTCGAGCTTTGATGGCGCATGTGAATTGATTGCATGAGTCTGTGGGTCTAACCGCATGCACAATGGTTGCAATGGTTGGTATTGAAAATGTATTTGGTTTTCCAAGCAGATGTTTGCAGAAAAAGAAAAGCTAAAGTTATTTCAAGTCACGCTGAGCAGACCACCCCAATGAGAATGAAATCTTGTGATTGGTTAATGGCTCGTCATGTTACTAAAGTCTTTTCATAGTAGGAATTGTTTTCTGAAAGGCCTTTTTCCCTACCAGAAATCTATTATATAGTTGGATATTGGTAGGAAAAAAGACCTTTCAAAGAGTAATTCCTACCGTGAATGGAGTATACGTTTGTTTTCTGCTCCTGTTTCCAGGCGAATGTTTGAACCCATTGTAAGTATTCCTAGATTCCATTGTAAATAGTCACTTTTGAAAGAGAACATAATCTCAATGTGTCTCAAGACTGTACTTATGACAAGCAGGTGCGACTGATTGCGAACGAGCCTACACTTTTACTGGCAGATTTTGCGTCACAACTGGTTTGACTTGACATTAAAGCTTTATTAAAATTTGAAACAACAAGCTTTTATTTATTAGATCACAGGTATTTAATTTAATCAGGAGCTAGAATGTGGACGTTTGCTTCACCATGGTTCCTGGCAATAGTTTGAGAAACACGTTACCTTGGATCAAGAGATAAGTAGCTATTGTGCTTAGCGAATAAATTAAAAGAATTACGATTAAGGGAAAAACAATTTATTGGCAAGGGTGAGTTTTTAAATCAATGAACAGGCATTTACCTGGAGTTAGCGGGAACATATAATGTGGATAAAAATAGCCCCAGTGCACCTAAGTGGGATATACATTTCAGGCTTGTCGAATAAGACTCGAGCACCCTCACAAATACCAAACTCTGTTCTTGGCTTACATTAGAGCACATGCATCTTCTTTACTTGTATAAAAAATTGTATCGTTAAAAAATACATTTATTCTAACACTAATTAAACTTATAATCTTTAAATGAAAATGTTTCAAAACTGTTAAATATGTCATGTTTTTACCAGCAGAATATCCATTACATAGCTTAAGTAGGATGCTTTAAAAATCTCTCGACGATCACAAACTGGTCGTTAATTACGCCTTTAAGTCAAACTGGTGGTCACACAATCTAGTCTGTTCTGTTAGTGACGGTAAGTGTGGGTTCAATTCTGAGAAGTTTTTATTTTTTTCCTCAAATAGTCTTCCACCCTCTCGTTTTGGAAATGTTGGAACACTCAAAAAAATTTAATTTCATCATCCTTACCTACTCGAGTAAATATGCGGATCTCCCGGAGGCGTGGTAAAATCCGGAAGATGAGTAAGGACTTTTTTGTTCAGCCTAGTAATTAAAACACAAATATCAAAGAAAACACTGATTACGTTATCCTCTACTTTGTTCCATGATATACTTTGTTAGTTCAATGATTCATCGCACGAGCAAATCCATGAATGAAGACGACGTCTATGAATACGTTTAGGTTTCGTGGTAATAAAAAAAATGTTATACTTGACAGGTAAAAGAAAACTTTGAACATTTCTAAAAAATTAGTCTATCCTCTTTCCCAAACAAATAATTGGTAACGACACAGCATTCTTACGATGTGTTTATTTTCAATGAGCTATATTATTCAACCAAGTGAGGTGATAAAAACCTTGATTCTAACTTAGTTATAAATACCTATGTTTTCATACGAATTAATATATGATTAAAATAAGTTTAATTGAAATTTAGACTTACGCTTATAAATCAAGCAACTTACATGTTATGTTAATTTATTATAATTATAATGAATCGCTATAAAATGAATACAGTAATAATTACTTAAATATCGTATGCTTTATTACATTAGTAAATAAATGGTAGAACACAATCATAAATACTTTCTCATACATTTAATTGTAATGAGAATTACAAAAGTTATCAATAATCTGCCCCTAAATAATTTATACTAAGATAACATAAAGTGACACAAAGCTTTCTTCAGATGTAAATTTTTAACAAAATTGTTGTTTCTGTTTTAAAAATTCTTCTAAAGTTTTAGAAAAATAGTCACCTGTAAACTATACTTTTTTATTTTCGAAAGACAATTTTACACTGTAATTTACCATGTAAGCAACCACGCAAGTAGCTATTATGAACCAAAATATTAGAGTTATTTAAAAAAGAGATAGATTAACTATCAGTCAACTATCATTAATTCTGTTATGTTGCCAGCACCTTATCTCTGTGGTAGCGTGTCTGTCTACCGAGCAAGAGTCCCGGGCTCAATTCCCAGCATGGCAGAAAAATTTACCCTTGGCGAAATGTGGGTATATCCCTTCACAGTGATTAATTAACGGCCAGGGATAGGATTTTCTACCTGTCCTAGCCTTAAGTTAGATTATAAGACACCTGAAGATACGACAGGCCTAGCAAACCAGTAACGGAAAATATATGGCTTAAATAAAATACTGCCACAGGCTGGAAACGCTAATGAATAAAATAATATGATTAATTCTAAGGATAGTGTAAAAATAACGATTTGGCTTCGAGCTGTGACCATATACCCTCTAAATATAAATTTTGAATGAAATCCATCCAACCGTTAAGAGTGTCACCTCAGGTTTAGACAGATAAGACAGGAGGCCAGATATAGTTGTATAATTCATCGACTTTTTGAATTCAAGAGCAAATAAAATGTCACTATTAGAATAATTTATATACGTGAGAAAGTAAATAAAATTTCGAAAAGGAATTATTATTTAAATAATTGCCGATATTTTCATAATACAAAGTTTTCATTATGTTTCCTGTTCTTATGGTTTTTCAGGTGCGTGGCAATCTTATATTTAAGCTATACACGAAAAACTATCCTCACACATAAATAAATAATGCGTGGCAACATAACAATAAAATAAACCTATTATTAACTTATTGACGTGCATGGATTAGTTTCTAAGAGCGACATACAATGTGTAGATAATTATTAATCCTTTTATTTTAAAAACCATTTATTTAACTTGCAATCCAAAACGTAATAAAAAGTTTATCAGAAAGTTTTTAAACAAAAAAAAAATCAACCAAAACGAGAACGTTAGATGTATCATACACTCCGACGTTCAAAACCACCCTTTATTCCAGTACCCCGCCCCCCCCCCCATCCTTCCCCCGTCAAGATCCCTTTTCCTTTCGCGGTTGGAACATTTCCTAATAATAGACAAGATTGTGTACTAATCCCTAGCGAGTGACTCTTGAAAATTCATAATGGCTGTTTGTTTTAGCGTGCCTCGGTAAATATAAGGAGGAATGGGGTGCAAGGGGGTGTTGAAGGGGGTACAGAAGAAGAACTTCTCAGATGCTACTTGTCAACCATTCTCTTGAAGGAGCGAGTATGTCCTTGTAAGTCTGTACTTACATCCCTCTCCAGCGCAGCACACTCTGGATTGAGAAAGAAGAAAGCGAGTCAAGCTTTGGTGAGGGGAGAAGGTTGAAAAGTTAAAATGTTTAGTTGGGCGGAGGGATCTTATCAACAGTATAATAATATTTTAAAATTTAAATAAAGAATCGGGTTATTACATTAAAATGTATTTTCAAAAAAAATTGAGAAAAAAATTATATCTAATTTTACTACTATATTCTCTACCTAGTTACTAAAATATTAATTTTATTATTCGCTTATTTTAGAGAACAATTAATTTTTAATGATTTTTAAATTAAATTAAATGAGATGTCTAATAAATGTATGTGGAAAAACTCTTATGAACAGTCAGTAATGAATGGGTCATGAAGGAGTGTGGTTTAAAAGAGAATCCAATAGGTCAATGTGAAAGAAGCTTCTTATGTTAGTCTAGGCATGTTGAGAGGATGAGTGTGGATCAAGTAACCAAGGAAATATATGAAGGTAGAGTGTGTGGCTCAAAAGGAAGTGGAATACCATATAAGACATACCTACCCCGTAATGGGTATGTTTAACCAATAAATTAAAACACACCAAAAAGTAAAAACCAAGAAAAAATATTTTATTTTAGTATTATTAAAAATTATACATTTTAAATATAAATCAGTTGCCAGTTTATGTATTTTTATTCTGCTTCAAAGCATTAATGTTAAGTTAATATTAAATCATGTTATATTGCATACAGTAGCCACATGGCTTATTTGGTGCTGACTGACAGCTGACAGCTAAAAGCTTTGAAAAGTTACCAGACCAGATTATGTATCCCTACGCCGAACCATATGATCTACAAAAGCATGTGTTTAGCAGCTGCCACTTCTGACGGTCAAAATTTAGATATTATACCTAAATGTTGACTGTCAAAAGTCAGCTGTGAGCTGTCAGTCAGCACCAAAGAAGCCATGGGGCTACTGTAGTTATTACTCATGAGCGTTGCGCGATAGCTACCAAACGCAAAATTTGCCCCAGTGCATGAACATATGCTCAGAATGAATGTGAAGTTTTGATTAATTTTTTTTTTAATTAAATGAAAACCGCAACAAGGAAGAAATATTAACGCCACAAGAAAGCTTAACTATTATATTTCATAAAATTTGTAATGAGGATTGGTTGTCATGGAGAGTAAACAAGATGTGTTTGAAATCTACAACAAACTCTTCCTCTCATGTTTCCATGATAATATACTAATGTGTGAAATGTTGGGATTTCTTTCTAATAAATAGTTTGTATGTACAAATAAGTTATTTGCCTGTACATTTTTTTACCCTCTACACTTTTTAAACTTCATCCTATTTTACACTATACCCCTTGGGGGCGGCCATACTGGGTGAGCGAGCGACTAAAATATAAATTACAAAACATTGGTTGTCATGAGAAGAGGCCAGACTGGAGCGACTAAAATATAAATTACAAAACATTGGTTGTCATGAGAAGTGGCCAGACTGGAGCGACTAAAATATAAATTACAAAACATTGGTTGTCATGAGAGGTGGCCAGACTGGAGCGAGCGACTGAGCGCGCGCGCGCTTGAGAGATAAAACTGGTCCTATTTTTCAAGCGCGCGCGCTCGACCAAGTACAGTCTAGTATACAGGCGCAAGGTAATATGATTGTATGTTGGTTCATTGAGTGCTAGCTAGGAAAATTTCTCATTTTGACATATTTTTTAACTGTCGATAAGTTTTGTACACTTACTACTTACTAATGGCCTAATTTTATTGGTAAGATCATAAACCATACTTATTATATATATAACTGATATGATAAAATACTTCAATATTATCAAAGTAGGATAAAAAGGTAAAATTGTGAAAATATCAAGAGTTAAATCATAAAAAACATAAAATAGAGGTTAAAAGGGGTGAAATAAATAAAAACTTTAACATTATTAAAAAACCGCAAAAGGGCAAAAAGGGATGGAAAAGGAAAGAAAGAGTAAAAAGCATAAACAGGTTGAAAAAGTAAGAGGGTGAAAAGAGTAAATAGGGCATTAAGGGAAAAACAACGAAAAGGTCTTATCTTAAAGCAAAATATGTTGGTAGAGAATACGCTATAAATTTTGACCGCAAAAATTTTACATTTTTAAAAAGGTTTTTTTTATTTTTTTTAGTACCACGTCTAAGTATTTGTTCAGGTTATACGAATTTTTACTGATTAAGCTAGTGAATTAGATATGATGAAAGTTGAATTTAGAGGAAGAGTACCCACATTAACGTGGAGGGAAAGTAGAAAAATATTTTGAAAAAAAAAAAAAANATTATACGCTATCACCAATTAAATTCATTTCATGATGTCAGACAAGTGAAATATTTGCTAAAGGCTTCCATAAATAGCAAAACAAAACAAAACAAAACAAAAACGAGCAAGTTGCATGTGTTTGACCACAGGTAATCAGCTTAACTACATTCTAAAATGCCGGCGTTAATGGGTATCTGGCTGGTATCCAGCATATGATGTGATATAGAGCGCTATGCATGGAAGCTGCGGAATTATGGAGAACAGTGTTTGGGTACAGAGAGAAAGAGAGAGAGAGAACTGCCACTCGAGCTCATTGGGATTCATGAGCCCAGATGCCAAGTGTTGAGGCGATGAGGCACTGAAAACATCCCGCAGAGTAACAGGGAGTCAAAACATCCCCCCCCCCCACCGCCTCCAGACCCTGCTCCTAGGGCACCCCGCTCCCATACGCCAGGCACGCCAAGACAACCAACCCACAGCCACGTTCAAGCTATGTAAATGGGAAAATGTAATTAAAAGAACGTCATAGAGTCAGGTTTTTTTTAGTTTTTTTTTTTCATTCTGTGTGTGCGTTTCGTAAGCACTGTAGTTTTTCATATACTTCCGTTGAAGACCAGAAGTGTTAATTGCTTTGAAAATAATCTCGAAATAGCTTGAAGTCACCGTTTATATTAAAGAGAGGTGGGGGGGGGGAGGGGAATCGGAATAATCAAATATCCATGTTCGCGTTTGATCATGGAGAATGGGAGTTGTTTAGTTTATTTATAAAAGACTTTTAGTTGTAAATTGTTATATAATACGTTTTACATAATGATAAAAACCAATCCAATATCGGGTTGAATATTAACCCACAAGTTGCAAATAGTTGTAATTATGTCACTGTCCTTTTGGAAGGGACCACAATTTAATTGATTAAAATTAGTTAAAAAATGATACCTGGGGAATCGAGCCCGGGCACTGTGGCTTAGCACGCGAATGGTCTACCACCTATATATCCAGGATTCGTCTCATGCTCAGGGTCATTATTCACGCTACGTTTAAGGGTATTGTCTATCACAAACTCAGCTTTAAACTACGAGTAAATAATTACCCTGAGCATGAGACGAATCCTGTATAGCTCAGTGGTATAGCATTGGCACGCTAAGCCAAATATCCCGGGTTTGATTACAATGCCCAGGTGTCATTTTTCAACTAATTTAATTTAATTTAACTTAAATTTTGGTGCGACATCTTCCGAATTCTTGTAGCCGTGTAAGCAATATTGAAAGCAGATTCTGGACACTAAAACAAAATTCCTGGATTAAACTCTTGAATATAACACATTTTTTAAACCTATTAGAAACAAACATTTTTAAGTTTATAATATGTAGTTCAATTTACAGTAAAAGAAAACTTCACTAATCCTATTTTCAGTATATTAATTAGTTATTTCTTATGTCTTTTTCAAAAATGTGTTAGTTTTCAAATTGTAGGCTAAGTAACTGAATAAATTTATTCAAAGTTTAAAAACCTCTTCTACAATAGTAAAATTCTGGTGTGAACATTTTCAAGAAAATACAAACTTTCTTTTTTGATGCAGTCAACAGTGATAACCCTTTGCTAAATTATTAGTGTAATTTTTTAGATAGTGATGGTATCCATCAAAAGGGACAGGTTCAGATAACATGCCTTGAAATATGAATGTATTAAAGTAGAGCGAGTACCTTTTCCAACTTTCACATAAGGTTCTTCTTATGAAAACTGTATTATAGCTCCACTCCAATTTATTCATTATTATCTAGTCATTACTATAGCTACTTTTTTTTTTCAGGGACGAACTTAGATCAGATTTCAAGCAATCGAAAGTAAGGTAGTGGAAACCTTTTATTCCACCCAGTTTCTTGATCTTGCGATTTGTAAACGATTTTCATATATATATATTTTTTTTATATATTTACCCTCTCTTAATGTGGACAAAGCCCGTTGTTTTTTTCTTGTCTTGTCATTTTATTGTGAGGTGTGTTAGGAGGTGTTTTAGAAATCCCGGTTAGCCATGAAGACAAAGTTTGTTCGCCTTTGTTCTCAGCCAGAGCCACACAGAATAGACCAGAGGTCTCATCTGAATCCCTTCAATACAGCGTTTAATTAGTATTAATTGCATTGAATAGCAAAAGGAAAGTATTAATCAGGAAAGGTGCGTGGGGTAAGCAAGACCCAGTGTCTGTCACCACGATGATGCCGTTTAGAAACGAGGGTTGGGACTCTTGAATCCCTAAGGATAGTGGAGATTCACAGATTCAAGAAAATATCGGATTCAAAATAAAAACTAAATGAAAAAAAATTATAATTCAAAAAATAGTTAAAATTCGCAGAATCTGCTTCAACATAGTTGTAGAACAAGCTACTATAAAACTTGATTCGATTTGACTTATATTCCCTTTTAATAATTTTATATAAATGAAATCGTATATTTTATTAGTATATTTTAATATCCTTAAGTTGGTATTACAAGATGATGGGCGTTCTTAAGCTCACCAGCCGTAATATTTTGACTAGAGAGGGGCGTGCCTAAACAGTACTCTTTAAAAAAGAGTATCTTATAACAATGAACTTTGAAGTCTTTTAATAATATTTAATGGTAGGGTGAACAGGCTGCTGTACTGCTTTGATTGAAAGCATTACATTACTCCTTTGTAATTTATTAGCTATTGTTGCGAAGTCTTTCAATATGTATTTAGACTGACAGCTTAATTTATAGTTAGGCCTGCTAGCTGAGGAAGTCGAGGTAGGAATTTGAGCGACAAGAGTGTTGGGCTATGAAAAAAGTATGGTGTATAAACTCCTAGCTACATGTTGTGTTTGTGTCGATATTTAATCTGTTGATAATTAACTGTTGAAAATCTTTGTTATTCGTTATGGAATGATACACAGATATACAGGGTGATTTTCTATAAGCGTGCCAAAATAAAAATAAAGTGGAAGAAAACTACTAAATTGGTACACCCATGGCCGGCAATGTCCCCGCAAGTGGTGTCTGAAGTCTAGGAAACTGTTCTGGCATTCCAGCGCCACTACCGATGGATGAATTGATACTAATTGGTTTCGACTTGGGTGACGTCTGTTATTAGGGAGCCACTGACTGTAAAGGCGTCCCGCTGAACGGGCGTTACGACGAACTAGCTCCATGAATGTGTAATCATCTATGTTCCGCTCTTGTATGGTACGAACCAGTTATCTGTGTAACGGATTATGCTCGCAGTAATCACGTGACCTTTGGTTATATGAGTCACGAAACGACGTTTCGCTAGTACCAATACCACTATCTAGTGGAGGCGCCACCGGCATTCCAGAAACATTGCCTAGACTTCATGAGGAACTTACGGGGATATCGTCGAGTATGGGTTACTTTTACGAATATAATCGTTACTTTTATCCTTTTAATTGTACGCTTATTCAACGTCAACCTGTATATTTTAATTCTGCTAAGAACTGAATTGATGTAGTTGTGTGAAATCCTGACAGGAAGCTGGTGCACTAAGTGAGTTTTACTAATAAGTGGTTTAATATCATAGAGGAAGTATAAAGTTGGTACATTTACATATCATTCACCCTGCTTAACCTATGTTACTATACTAGTCTAGCGTAGGTTTACGATAGTTCGAGCTAACAGTGAAATGTGAAGAACACAAAAATATACATTATCAAATATATCTATATTAATAAACTGAAGAGTTTGTGTGTATGTCTGTCATAAGACGACTGAATTTGATCAATTCAGACATTTCTTAAATAAGCAACACGAATAAAAAGTCTGAGTTGTATCCATTCTCATAATATCCACAAAATCATGAATTGTACCCATTCTGATTTGTATCCATTTAATCACGGTGCTACTTGTCTGATAGATGGCAACAGCAGAGACTCTCATTAACTCATTCCGTGCTTACTAGAGAGCAGCATTATCCCTATGATAATATTTAAAAAAGATAATTAATTTGTGTTTCTTTTAAAAGAATTATACAAGGGTATTTAACAAATGATTGATTTTTTTTTTAAATAATTATGATCTAGTTTAAAATTGGTACATGAGGCATTTCATAAAATAAATTAATAGTTTGAAAAAGGTAATATTTTTGGATCCTGAATTTTCATGAAAAATGTGATGACGCCTGAAATGTTAAGTTTTGTTCTGGTGGGTTCGTTTATAATATCAAAAATTATAACTATTGCCTATTAAACACTTGGTGCCATCTTGTGACATTCTTTGAATATTCATGTTATAGATAATAACGTTCTTCTGTGATTTAGTAAAGTTTTGTTGATTTATTTGGATTATATTTAATTTATTTTACAATATTAATTATGTTATAATTAGAGATTTGTTTTTATTCTGTGTGTAGAGATGGTAAAATATATAAAACTTGTCATATGATGGCAAATAAAAACAAGGAGTGCCGCTCTCTTTTTATACCTACTATTTTAAAAATAAACATAAGTCCTTAACTTATATGTTTTCTGGTACATAACCATTTTTAACCATAGTCTCAAGAATTCCCTTAAAATCACAAGATTAATTTTATTATTTAAAATCTAAAAGCAAATATTTTTATTTTTCAACACTGACCTCCCTCTCGTTTCACTTCAGCTGGATAAATGGCTAGGAATTTGTACTCTTAGTAGGTCTAATGTGGATAAATTCATATTGTCTGGACATATAGCTGTTGTGAAGAGTAGTAAATATAAACAATTGTTTGGTTTTTTTAAATCAAACTTAACAAAAGTAGCGCATAAAACATAGGCCTGTGTTCAATTTGAGTATGATAGCCTATAAATATAAATATAATCCACCTTAAAGTTAAACCCAGGTAGCCCTACATTATAAACTGATGAAATTACCTGTAGATAATAGGATATGACACTTTAACACAAATCTAGGAAAATTAAAAGTATACGATTAAAAAAATATTGTTTCTTTAATGCCCTGTCCTGTGTGAGATATAAACTACTTTGATCTTTGCTTATAGTGGGTGATAGTTTTGCGTATGCAAAAGTTTAATAAAATGACATTGTTAAAGTAGCTACTGCTGTCAAATTGTCCCGAACTCATAATATAGTATTTAAATACAGGGTCGCCAACAAGCTGATACTAGGGCTATTTATAGATAAATATATGTAAAAAATATAAACCTCTTTGTGTATAGAACACGCACCTTATACAAAGGTATATTATGTAATGCTTATAAAACTAAGTCTAATAATTTAATGTCTGAATGGATACCATTCAGAATGGATACAGTTCAGCTCCCTCTCTGTCATGAGCGTTGCGCCAAAGTCAACCATACGCAAAGGTTTGAAATTTAAAAAATTAGTAGACCGTATGCAATAACATATGCACCACGAAGCCAGAATTTTAAAAATTTTCTTAGATTTTTTTTATATCTAATAAAAAATGGGTCCGAGGAACTAAAATGAAGAGTATTTTTTTCCTGACTGTTTAAAGCAAAGAAAAGCTTTTCCCGGGATGATCACGTAATCCACTGCGCGATTACCTCAGGCAACGTCAGGTACTTCTGTTAGTGTAACAGTTGAGTCCCGACTATTCGACATTCCATTTTATCCAACATATCCACAATATAACATACTATTAATACGCTGGTATGATTATCACAAGGATAAATAAAAGAGATGGGAAGCAAAATTCAATCACTAATTTTTTTTAACGGAGACATTTGCTTTGAAATAAAAGTTGCATTTAATTAGTTTAAAATTCATTGTTCTGTTTACATGAATAAAATACCTAATAGTTTTGTATTTTAATGCATAATTTACACTTAACAGTAATTACTAAAGAAAATTATTGCATAACGATAATGTAATTCCATTTAATTTTAATTTTATTTGTTCCAGACCCCTCTTGTTTCCGTACGATCCGACGACATGTTGGTTATCAGACTACCTGTCGGTCCCTTTTAGGTCAGATAGTCGGAACTTCACTGTATATATATATATACAGTGAAGTTCCGACTATCTATATATATATATATATATATCGATACAATTCTGAATAATTCGCTCTGGAAACAGTAAGGAAGGAAGTGAATTTTATGAAACATCTATAAATTATTGGTGGAAGTTTTATATTTCATTCAGTAGAACAAGTATTTTAATAAAAGAGCTTGTTCATAACCTTATAAAACAATTTTTAATAACACATTGGCAAACGTTGTTGACGTTTATAAAAAAAACGAAAATGTTCCCTTTCACTTGTTTTTATGGCGGAAAGAAAAATTCCTACAAAAAGAATTTGCCAATCGTTACACAATTGGGTCATCACCAAATGAATCTACAAAAAAAAGAGTATATTTATCTTAATTATATATTACATTTTTATAGAGTTCTGGATATTTTTAAGCACATGTAATGATTGACTTAGGTAGTTTTAACATTTGTTTGTTCTGTTATTTTAAAATATCTAAATTTTCGTAAGCAGCTGTGTGTTTTCAAAACTTCCTAAGGAAGAACCTGGAGTGGAGGGAGAAAGGCTAACCTACACTATTTTACAATGGATACAGTTACCAACCCAACAGGCATTAAAATCCCTCTATGTTTTGACTTCTATTTCTGTAGACACAATTGCGGTGGGTTCATTCTTGTTTATGATCCAATAGTGTCAGAAAATTGTTTGGGCTTCCCCCAATGATGCTTTTCCACTCTAATCTTTTTAACTTGAGTTAGTTTAAGATCTCGTTTATAATTTAAAATAACTCTAGAACTATCTGGTGGATATTAGAAAAATGTTATGCCCACAGGGTTAGTATTCTGAATAAGAATATGTTTGGAAAATAGATAAATCTCAACCTTACACTATTAAACTCATCAATTAGCTGAATAGCAGATGCTTCCGAAACCAATGGTGATGTGAATGATCTGTATAGTTCCACCTATCCCCCCCCTCCCTCCTAGCCATACAAGCGTTACCCTTTTCCCTCCCTTTTTCTCTCACTTTTAAACAAGTTACGTTTATCTATTAATAATAAAAGAAAGCTTTAAAATAATGAAATAAGTTTTTTTTAAAGATTCAATCCATGATTTATATTTAGAGAAATTATAAATACATTCTTACTGATACAATTGGTTGTGTTTTTCACACAGAAGGCCTATTTTTACCATGGTTTAGGTAGGTTTATAGTTTTAAAGCACATAATATTGAAGAAATTATATTTTATATTCATAACTATAAATACTTTCATCAACAATATCTTTAAACACTTAGTTTTAAAGCTAAAATCAATAACAAGTTTATTATAAGCTCGTTTTTTTGTTGCACAGAAACAAGCGCAAAGCTTTATTTATTTATTTTTTATTCATAAAACCACACACACGTCCAGCAACTAAATACTTTTTAAAGTGGAGCTCAGTTTTAAAAACCAATTATACGTTATTTTAAAGCCCCCTTCTGTCCGTAAAATAGCAGTGACAAACGTGTATTACGTTCTTTGGACAGGCGGCTGTGTGAATATAGCGTCGCAAGAGTTTATCTCTCTTAAATACAGGATGAAACGGTAAGCTCATGACAGCGACTGCTCTTGATATGGTAAATCCATTCTGAACGCTTTACACAACTTTTATTTTAAGCTGCTTTATTATGTCATTTTACTTCTTCCTATGTGACACGTCTAATGTAATATTTTTAATGCTATTTTTAATGTTGGTGTAGAGAAATATGAGAGGAATATTTAGCAAAAATAAGGTTTGTGAAATCATTAACTTATATTAACCTTGTGAGTAATATTTCAGTTTATTTGTACAGTATTATTTACAATTATTTTCTTAGTAAAGGACTTTTAGAAAATATAAAGACATTATTCAGTAAAATGTGGTAACATTTCATTCGGATTATTTTATATGTATTGATAATAATCTATATCAAAAGTAACCTCGTGTATGAATACGTGGAAATAGTTTAGCTACATTTTTAGCTACCCTTCTTATAAAAAGTATACTGTAAACTGAAAAGTTTAGCATTATAAAGTAATACGAATTTTGACGTTGAACTTTTAAATAAAATATTCTATCATCTTTCAATTTATAACCTAGAATAACAGACCCTATACTTGACGCCCAACCTTAGCTCAAGGAATTGTACTTTAAACCACCTTAACTAGGCTACTCCCACTCCGTATAAGAATTAACCAGAATCCTTAAAGAATAAGACAATATAACCAATGGGAATGTACATGAATTAAAAATATTTTTTTAAATAGAGTTTTTATTATATCCTTTATTTAAAAACTAATTTATCTAATACTTTTTGATTGAAGTTAAGTTACTGACATGAAATTGACCTAAAACTTAATACATGTCAATATTACATCATCCCATGATAAACACCCACAAACACTTTACATGTCCCCAAATTAAATAAGTAACAAAATTTAAAACTAAGCCTCGTGAGGACATATGAAGAGCTACTTGAATAAAGGTGTAGCAGCTCCAGTTTATAAAGCTTTGATTAAGCTTTGATTAACTGCCAGAGGCCTCGTTGTGCTGACAGCATGTCACCCTATATTCTCAAATGCTGGCACTGTCACCACTAACAGCGGCGGTCGCTCGGTCGGTATAGCCCGTTTGTGATCTCATACCATGGGGTTTTATTTTTAGGTTAGCCTAGCGCTTTACATTTTTCGTCCTATCTCCCACTAAAAAGGTTTGTAATAAAAACAAACCCATTAATACAATAGTTAAAATTAATGTCAATCAATCAAGAATGCAAGAAATCTATACTTGTTTGTTATTATCTTGATCAATGATATATCATATTGGAAATATTATTTTAAAAATTGAAACAATTTTGCTGAGAGTAACAAATTGTTGAGTCGTTTTTCCACGTAATAAATAGTTTTCAAAAAATACTATCAATTATTTGGACTCGCGCAGGAGAGCTTCATATCTTAGAATAGGAAGATTTCCTACCTTTTGCTAGACGTTGGCGATGCAAGACACACAAAGTTAGATCCAGTATGAGTTAAATATTGAGCTATCAGCTCACAATTTTCAACTGAAAGATTCAAAATTAGAATGAAGCAATAAGGCAAAAAGTGGTAAGCTTGAACTCGGCCAACACAATATTTTAAGGAATTTTAAACTTGTTAGAGGTGTCTTAACTAATTAGTCTACACTTAACAACTACACATGGAAAAATAAGTTAAGTGCCTGAGTGAGGGCATTAATTTGGAGAATTAAAATAAAAATCATTTAAAGAGCAGATATTTATCTGGCCATTAAATAGCCTAAATCATATGTATTGTAATTTATTGTTTTAATAACAAACATACATTTTGCGGTTGTTACATATTAAATTTGACTTGACATAATGCAACAGTAAAACAATTATTTTCTAGATAAAAAAATCTACCTCCCATCTACTTAAACAACGTTGCTCTTTCTTTGGTTTTCGAAATCTAGTCCATCTGGCCAAAAAACAAAACACACATGGAAGAGCGCATAATATATACAGACGACATCTAAAGAGAACGAATGTGTTGAAGAGAAAAACATGTCTTCATTCTCTTTCCACTTAAATGTAGATTATCACACGCCCATTGGTTCAAAAGAACGGAACAGACATGTTTAGCAACAAATAAATCAGCAAAAAACAAAGAAGATAAAATAAAGACGTTTCGAGGAGTGAGATTTCTTTTAGTCTTCAGGTTTGATTACAATATGAAACAAAACAGATTGATTGATGGATTAATTACTTCACGAGAAAGGTAAGTGTGAAAAGAGAATGGAATTTTTTTTCCTCATTCGGGTGTACTTTTTCTCTGATTTATTTACTATTTTAAAAAATTGATATGGTTTTTTTATTCATATTATTCAAGGTCTTTGGCGTGCAATTTCTGAACCGAATGATTATATCAGCACACGACTCATAAGCTAACTTAAATCTAGAACAGTCACACTATTCAGCCCCCTGCCATTAATTCGTCACTGTGAAAGTGGAAACCCACATCTCACCGATGATAATTTTATTTTGTCATGCCCAGAATCGAACCCTTGAACCTTAGTTCAGTAGACAAGACACACCACCATCTGAGCTAAGGTGTCAGACTTAAGGTGGGATGAAAGGGGACGCGATAAAAAGCCAGTGTTTTTTTGCAGTTTTTTTTTTGTCAAAATAAATAAAATATTGTTCCAGTACAAACATAAAATTTAATTTTCTTCGCATGGTGACCACAAAATTTCTTGAATATATGTCAAGGGTGTCCTGGAATTTAATTAGGACTTTTCTTTTGATTTAAAAAGTTTGTTAGATAATGCCACCATGCTCAAGACAGATATTCATAAAACGATGATATCAACATGCGAAGAAAATTAAATTCTATGTTTGTACTGGAACAATATTTTATCTATTTTGGCCAAACAAAGTTTTGGCCGAAAAAATGCAAAAAACACTGGCGTTTTCTCGCGTCCCCTTCCATTCCACCTTAAAAGTGATGTTCTTATGATGAGTTTCTTACGTCCACCGGCATTAAGAGCGCTGATCAATGAAAGAGAGCAAGAAATGACAAACTCCATTCTTGTTGCGTATTTTTTTGTACCAGAATCTTAATAAAACTACTAACGGGAACCATGTTCGGCAATCCGTTCGGGTTATCCGCAAATGTACTCTAAAGTGTTAGGATTTTGTAACGTAGAATTCGAAGGTGGGCACCAGCATTTACATGAGTGGGAGAGTGGGAAACGATTTGAAATATAAAAACACTCGGTATACCCAACCAGGATTCAAACCTCTATCTCCCAGTCACCAGAAATCTAGTGAGCGTGGGTCTAAATCCATATAATTGTATAAAAAACACTCTCAGCCGAAATTCGTAAAACCTTTGTTCAAGTAAAAAATTACTAGCAGCGAGTTGTATACTACAGTACAATTCTTTATAGAACGAGCCTTTTGTAATATCTATAAAAGCTACTAGGTCTACTTTCACGTATTCATACATAAGGTCATGTTATTTGAATCTGTCATTTTTATAACTAGAATTAATAGCTATAAAATAATGTTAATAAAATAGTAAAATTTTATCGACTTTGGCCAAGAAGAAATACATTTGTGTTTTCTAAAGTTTCTTCCTAACAGAAAAATACTATACGTCTCTCTTGACTTGTAATTCAATAAAACCAATAGTAAATCAAATAAACTAGAAACGTTTCAGAATTATTGACATTCAATTTTACAGTCTCGACGATCGTGAGTCCTGATTTTGTGTTGAGTTTTCTAAAAAAAATACTTCTTTATTGATCGACCTTAGTAACCGGCGCGATCGATTGAATGATGGACGATCAACAACATCAAAATTTGTACCAAGTTAAAAAAAAAACGTGTCTTACTACCTGTTAATATTATACGCATCTTAGAAAAAGTTCATTCTTGTGATTTGACATGAGTAAAAGAGGCAGGGGCCCGGCGTGAGAGGCTACAAAGTTGAAAACCCGTTTTTCCGAAACTATTTATCTTGTTCGGAACCTGATGACTTCTTCCGAGATTCCCCGGTGGGTTTGTGTAGTCTGGCAACCCGCGGAGGGAGTTAAAAAAAATACTACGGTCTAGTGGGGTACGAGTACATGTAAATAAACTGACTAGAAGGAAATATAAAACAGCTGAAACAATCTAAGGGAGGGAAAAAAATCCTGAGGTAGTGGGGATATAAACAAGGTGAGAAGTGCTGCTAAGGGTGGGACAAAATCAACAAGCCCTCACACTTCTCTGGGATTTGTTTATCAATAATTCAGTTTTTTGTATTTATTTTTTCTAATCTAACTAAGCACAAAACATCACACCTTAAGCTGGGGAATAAGGGAACGCGGATTAAGTGCTATACTTTTTGGAATAAAAATAAAATTGTTGACACATTTAATAAAATATTGCTCCAATAGATACGTTCAGTAACATTTGTGACACATGCTAATTCCAGATTTTTTAAAAAATTTTATAACCTTTTTATGTTTGTTTAAAAAGTCTCTCATCAAATGAATTGTCGATATTACTAAATATAGAAAATAAAATAAATTAATCTACTGAAGCACTATTTTATTTATTTATTCCAAATAATATATTGCTATACAAATTGAAAAAAATACTGTTCGCTTACATCTTACCTTAACTTTTCAATAACCGAAATGGTAGACACGTGAACAAAGGTGTCAATTTCGTCTTGTCTAGTTTGCCGTTGACGAGGTCTAGGTTCTAATCCTAGACGGGTGTAATAAGGATATTTGTTCCTATATGGTTTCCCACTCTCCAAGCACAAACATGCGGGTGCAATTCCTATGATTTCTAATTTTATAATCCCTTGCCTACTTACGTTCATATGCGGGTATTCCGGACGGATATTAATTGGCAGTGAAGAAAAAATAAAACCCCAGAAAATCAGCACAAGTGGGCAGGTGGGCGTAAGGTAAGGATCAGTCTCGCGTATTCTGGTTTACCAGTGACGAAGAAATATGGGTTTTAAACCTGGCTGAGTATAGATAAATCTCCATATAAAAAACTTAAAAAAACCTCACAGCTTCTTAAATAAATACTATGTAATATTAGCTTGACTTATGAAAGAAAGGGGGGTATGGGGGTGGTTTAAAACAAGATTATCGCTTCGGACTACTGGGTATTTGTATTTGAAGAACAAACTCACTGAGCTTACCTGGTTGTCATATAGCAACTTGACACATTATGATTCACACTGATAGTTGGACAGCAACAATACACATAAATAAACACTCCAATATTATGAGGGTGAACGAGAAATAAATAAAAATAATATTTTATTTTATTTGTTGGAACATTCATATAATCTTAGTTTAAAAATATAACTTGCCTGTGGATCTCTGCAGCTAGCTACAGTTCTAAAATAACATAAATATACTTGAAATGTAAAAATATAATTATATGCCAAATTTTTATATTAATTTTAAATATGGGAACAATGTTCACTTATTAATGTTTAGATAAACTTATTTAAAAATATATTAAATGCAAATAAATAAAAAATAAATATATTATTCAATTAAACAAAAATGTATTATGCTCCTACTTATATAAATTAAATCATTATGATTGAAAAACTTATATTATTGAGACTTTAACAAAATATAAGTTTAACCCTGGCTGAAATCATGATAATAAAAGTTTACAAAAAAAAGTAAAAATATAATAAGCTTTTTAATATAATTGTGTAGAAAAAAAGCTTTGATGATGGTAGTCAGTTTTTGTAGAATATGTCGGTCTAAAAGATGTTGGATTGCTTGAAATGGAAAGGGATACACCTAAGTTTAAAATAGAAACATTTCACCCAATAAATTGGTCTGCTGTTGAAAAAAATCTTGTAGAAAATTAGTGAAAAATTAAATTCTTCGTAATCAAGTTTATATTTAAAGACGTTCCTCATAAGCATTCCTAATCCTTAATTGGATCCAGTGCTAATTGTTGACACATTAAATTTCATTATAATTATTATTTTAATGATATTTGCTCGTGTGTTAAATTTACAATTGTGGATTTATGACATTTTTAAAAGGACGCCAAGATAAATAACCTCGATTAAAATTCGAATTGGGCCAATTCACTTCCACTGGGGACAATTCAAAAACGTTAGATACTAGCGTTGAAGAGGTGGGCTCTTTTTTTAAAAAAAAATCACTCACAGAACTGTAGATTTAACTGATGATATTAAAATGTGGAAGTGAGAAATGGTTATGGAAAATCAAAAATGGTCTTAAAATATAATAGAATCGATATACGATATTAACTTTTCTTTTTAAGTGGACAGATCACGAAATTCTAAGCTCACTGCGTTTAAATTTCAACACAATTACTTCTATATTGTTTGGTCTATATCTTCTCTCTCACACGCTAGTTATTTTGATTGCTACTAGGGGCACCAGCTTGAACACAACAATGGCCTCCGTATGCGAAACACTGTTTGTTAAATATAATAATGTCCATCTCGACCAAAATTTAAAATATTAATTAACCCACACTGTTAAGTTTCCAATATATTACCTCCCATTGTTTATTTATATACTTACATGCCCTCTTACGCAGCGTCCAGACTATCGAGTCGAACCCCGAGCCGAACCTCGATCCGAACCCCATACCGAGCCTCTAGCCGAACCTCGAGCCGGGCCCCGATCCGAACTCCATACCGAGCCTCTAGCCGAACCTTGAGCAGAAACTCGAGCCGGGCCCCGATCCAAACCCCATACCGAGCCTCTAGCCGAACCTCGAGCCGACCATAGAGCCAAGCCCCGATCCGAACCTCAATCCGAGCCCCGATCCAAACTCCATACCGAGCCTCTAGCTGAACCTCGAGCCAAGCCCCGATCCGAACCTCAATCCGAGCCCCGAACCGAAATCCATACCGAGCCTCTAGCCGAAACTCGAGCCGGGCCCCTATCCGAACCCCGATCCAAACCCCATACCGAGCCTCTAGCTGAACCTCGAGCCAAGCCCCGAGCAGAGCCTCGTTAACGTTGGATAAATGGGTTTGTCAGAATGTTCGCAGCAACCCAGAGAATGTCGGTATTTCGAAGTAATGAAAAGGATGCTACGATGCTCGGCTCAAAGCTCACTGGACGGTGCTGCGAGCGGAACCTCGAGCCGAAACCATGGCCACTTTAAATTATTGTTTATTTATAATTAACCTTTCATCAAACGCGCTTGAAATATTAGCTGTGCAGTTGCGTGTTGTGAATTTTACTACATCTTGAAATTTAGTTTGATTTTTGGTTGTGATTGACATATTAAATATTAACTGAAAATTCGTTTCATAATAGGCCGACGGACATAAATAAGAAATAATTTAATCTTTAAAAGGAGAGTACATATATTAAAAACAATATTTACAGTTACACGATACTCGCATGTTATAGACTGTACAACGATGGTAATACTTTTTCTTAGAAAGTTTGTCGTACACTTAAAATAAGTTTGAAACTGCCTCTGGGGAGATAGGTGTGAACAAAGAATAGACTGTCACCCCAGATAGATTTTGTTGGTAAATATGCCCCAGCCCGCTTCAGTGGCGTAGTGGTCTAACGTTTCAATCTTGTTTTAGACTGACATGCTCAAGGCTAGGAGAGTGGGGTTCAAATCCCAGTCGGGTTTATTGAAGGTGGTTTTTCCTATATGATTTCAGACTCTCCTCCCACGCATACGTGGGTAGATTACCTCTAAAATTCTTCCTTCCTCATTTCTACCCCATAAAATTAATTATCATTTACTTTATTAATTATATATATATATATGTGTGTATATATATGTGTGTATATATGTATATATATATATATATATATATATATATATATGTATATATATATATATATATATATATATGTATATATATATATATATATATATATACTCTGTTTAAGGACCTTAAATAGGTATTACAGACTGGTGTAAGAGTCACCGCTTAAGAAACGTATTGTCATTCCAAATCTTTCCTGCACACTCACGGATTCTCTTAAGGGAAAACTTTTTTTCTTTTGTTTAAAATTTTGGCACAATCCAAATAATTAGATGCTTAATCACTTGGTGATATTCGAGTAAAATTTTTGTATTTACCACTAATTTATTGAAATTTAAGTTAATGTCTCAAACTATTTCCATTATATTCCACGCGCTTTAAGTACATTTGAGTTTTGCCACCGTTGTCTGTCTTGTATTTATTTCTTTGTTGCAAGGTGTAAATAATGTATGCCACAGCAGCCATTTTTTTTCCCCTATTCATTGCATGTTTCATCCACTGAAGTAGGTCTATTTAGCTTTATGAAGCAAAATATTGCTCGCAGGAATGTTGAGGTTCGTCTCTCGACGTGGTTAGACTCGTTAGACTGGACGCCGCATTATTTTAGTAGCGCGTTAAGATGTCGTGTTTGTTTGAATAAAATAAACGTTATGGAAATACGGCATTCTTGGCTAGCTTTCCAAACTCTGCGTGTTCATATTTGAATAATATCTACACTTAAAATTTACGAGAAAGTTATTAAAATAGCCAGGGGAAAGGTCTGTTATGTTACAATATACTAAGAGAAAAAACACCTTTATCACAAGCTTATAAAATACGCATAGAAGGCTAGAATGTGCAATAAATATTGCTAAACTAGTATCCAGCGACGAGAAACTTCCTCAGCTTTCTCAGGAATTCATCTAAGAAACATTTTTTACACATATTTTCTTTCTGTTATTTTCGAAACTTCTTTCTCTGTTTATTTGTTTTCTTCATGAGTAAGAAACACACATATCCGACGTCGGCATAAGCCGAAAGTATTTACTGAAGATATGAAACACGTGTGTGTTTGTGTGTGTGTGTGTGTGTGTGTGTGTAAACGGGTCGAGTGGATTGTTGTCTTTGAACTAATGAATAAATATTTAGGAGTATGATGTGATGGCTTTTAAGGGATGCATCAACTCACCCAAGGATGAATCTGTGTATATATTATTATATATTTGTTACGGTATAAACTATCCAAAAACTGTGTTTACGAAGAAGTAGGCCATATGTTTAGGTTAACCAAACTTAAAAAAAAGCCTACATAGAAATTTGATATTTTAAAATTATATACTATATCATTCCATTATTATTTGATATGTTTTAGTTAAAAAGTAGTTAATTGTGAAATGAATGTAAATTACTCTATGTTTGAGGCGACGAAGAAATATAGGTTTGATATCATAATTTGATTTGTTGTTATTTTGGTTGCCAATCTAGAATATTATTATTATTATTGTTATTATTATTAGCACCACGTCTTACTACCCGTTCGGGTTATACGCACTTACGCTAATGTGTAATGGTAGGTTGATTGTGAGATGAAATGGAGGACCTACAGTTTAACGTGGAATCCGAACCACGGTGGAGGCCTGGCATTCCCCACATTCACAAGATGTCTTATCAGAGGTGAAGGAAGGGTTTGGTAATCAGATAAATCTTTGCCAGGACCGAGGATTGAACCCCGGCTGCCAGCATAGAAGTCTGACACCTTACCCCTAGACCACCAGGTCACCAATCTAGAATAGCTTGAGCCACCTTTTCTATTTAGATAAAGTCAAACATACAATTTACATCCCACTTACCGTTAAGAAATTTTAGCGGGATTCAAATCTCAGCAAAGCGGTATGACAAATATTAAAGGTGTTGGAACAGTTTTAAATTAATTTTAAAATGTGTTAGATGTTTCAATAAAAATGGTGTGGTTAAATACATCTTTTATTTAAATCTTTAGTTCCAAGTTTTATCAAAACAAAGAGGATTCTATAATCCTGCTAACTTGTTAACTTAAAGACTGTGACTCAAAGTGTCTTAATATTACGTTCGTAATTCTTCCATTCATTTAAGTTAGGATGTTAAGAATAATATTAAAGTTTAATAACCGGAACACAGGTTATTAGAGTTTGTCTACAAATGCGCGACAAACCATTTTATTTAATCTTTCAACCACAACTATTTCGGGGGACCCGTTCATGAGGATTATTTTTAGAATCGTGTGTTTTGACTAAGAGCACGTATCTGCTCTAATATAAATCCTCTCTAACTCTTTACCCCATAAAACACCACAAGAGGATTTCAGAGGGAAAATAAAGGCCACGAAGATGAATCGGGCATTGCGTCCGGAACCGTGGGCCGATTACATCGATTAATTGGTTACAGTTTCCCAAATATTTGTGCTCCGTGTTTGAATGGAAAGGATCGAGTAAACCCGTTGCACGGGAGTTCTTTGATGTATCGTTAGCGTGCAAATGATTTAAGACCTAATTACAAGTGAATTGCAGCCGTAAATGAACAAACTTGGTGAAACTAGAGTAATTGTAGTATTATTTTATGGCAGCCATGAGTAGTTAGATTTTTCAACAAGAACCCTAAAAAAAGAATACAACCCTTTGTTAATTTGTAATTAAAAACGGACTCTTAAAAACCCTCGGTTGGTTAATGTATAGCTAATAAGATTATATTAATCAAAATTAAATACATTAGTTAAAAAAAATTGTGTAATATTAAATTAATTATATAAATAGCCAGTGGTTTTGGGTCAGTACACCTGGCTACGATCCTAGGTGTCCTGGGTTCGATTCCTGACTGGTACTTTGGGTATTTTTCCCGAAGGTAGAACCACCACAACAGTCACCAGTTTTTTTCTTTTTTTCTAATTAGGCTTAAGTTAGGTTTAAGTGTTTATATTGGTTCTACTATCGCCTTCATCTCATCGGTACATGGAAAGAGCCTCCACGGAAAGAGTGTACGATTAGTATACTACATTCACGGTAGGAATTACTCTCTGAAAGGTCTTTTTTCCTACCAATATCCTACTATATAGTAGAATTATGGTACGGAAAAAGGCCTTTCAGAAGTCAATTCCTACCGTGAATGGAATATATATTCGGGCGTCCCCTGAGCAAAAACACTTCAGTACTGGCTAAACTTTCCATACACTGAGCACAAATTATATCGTCCAGAAGCGCAATATTATATCAGTAATTTATTATATAATGTATTCAAAATAATAATTAGTAGAGATCTTGGTTAAATTCGAAAATAAATTTACTAATTATAGTGTAACTAAATATGTTGATGTATTAAAAAAAATACACAACTTTCCCACAATTGTAAATTACACTATAAGTTAGGTCTATATAGGACTAAAATGTAAGAAGGAAATATAATTATTATTCTACGACCAACACGTGATTGTTCAATATAAAAAAACAACATTTTTTTTATCAAAAGGTTACGAATTTGAGATTAGTGTAAGATTACCACATAGATAACACCTAGCTTAGAAAGGTAACATAGAATACAGTGGTAAGGATTCCTCTATCAAACTTTATAAAACAATGGTATTGATACCAGTGAAACATGTCGGAATGAAATAATTCCAGCATTTTTACCAGTGCCGGATTTCCCAAAGGAGTAATGGAACAAGGAAATAGATAAGACTTAGATAATTCCAAATTACTTAATTAATTTTTAACTCGTTTGAAAGATACCAACCTCAAAATTGAAATTTTTACACTTTATACTTAATTACCTATTTAAACTTAAAACATTGTTCAATTGATATTATATTGGATATCTCAAAGTTTTTTGAATAACAATACTCAATTACCTCACTTAAATGTGTTTAGGCAGATGTTAACCATGAATTAAAATTGTATACTTTTAACTATCAACATATTTGGACAGAAACATTGTTGTCCATATCATATTGCACTTCTGAAATAATTTTGTAGCAACATTTTTAACGTGTAAATATTTATTTTAGACTTGTTTGAAACTCAAGTTTGGTCAAGTTGTTGATGAATTTTTAATTTAATGTTAATTGTATATATTTGACAATTTTTTTTCATCTGAAGTAAAGCCTAACCATAAATTTTGACTGTAATTTCACTGAATACATCTACCAACTTATTAACCATTTAAATTATAATATTAAATTATTTATTTATATCTTTAGAGCAGTCTATCCAAGTTTTGACTTTCAAATTATAACAACTATTTACCTACAACTACTTTTAGAATGTTTTCTAAAATGTTACCAGTGAAACAGTTTAAATAAATAAACCCATATTAAAAAAAGAATTCAAAAAAAAAACTACTAGACTGATCCTAGAATCGCTGTTGTTAATTTAATCATGCTGGACACACATTCCTATTTGTTTTATGAATAAAGGTTTGTTATGCAGACCTATATAATAAACCAGTTTGTCCCTTGTGTAATAAACTCATTGTATAGTGTCCAAAAGAAAGAGAAAATGACCGTGAAGAATAATTTGAAAAAGGTAAATCAAAAAGGTAGGGCTGCAAGCAATCAACGTTAAGCTATACTATTAGTTTAAAAGTGAACTACCCCAACCATCAAAGCGAGGAGTTTGCCCTGGTATTAAATTATGTGCTGTTAGAGATTCACCTCCTTGCCACTTCTCTCCCTCCAACCCAAGAGATCAACATGTTCTGTTTGATACTCACCTCCTTGCCTCTTCTCTCCCTCCAACCCAAGAGGTCAACATGTTCTGTTTGATACTCACCTCCTTGCCACTTCTCTCCCTCCAACCCAAGAGGTCAACAATGTTCTGTTTGATACTCACCTCCTTTCCACTTCTCTCCCTCCAACCCAAGAGATCAACATGTTCTGTTTGAGACTCACCACCTTGCCACTTCTCTCCCACCAACCCAAGAGGTCAACATGTTTTGTTTGATACTCACCTCCTTTCCACTTCTTTCCCTCCAACCCAAGAGGTCAACATGTTCTGTTTGATACTCACCTCCTTGCCACTTCTCTCCCTCCAACCCAAGAGGTCAACAATGTTCTGTTTGATACTCACCTCCTTGCCACTTCTTTCCTTCCAGCCCAAGAGGTTAACATGTTCTGTTTGAGACTCACCTCCTTTCCACTTCTCTCCCTCCAACCCAAGAGGTCAACATGTTATGTTTGAGACTCACCTCCTTACCACTTCTCTCCCTCCAACCCAAGAGGTCAACATGTTTTGTTTGATACTCACCTCCTTTCCACTTCTATCCCTCCAACCCAAGAGGTCAACATGTTCTGTTTGAGACTCACCTCCTTGCCACTTCTCTCCCTCCAACCCAAGAGGTCAACATGTTCTGTTTGAGACTCAACTCCTTGCCACTTCTCTCCCTCCAACCCAAGAGGTCAACATGTTTTGTTTGATACTCACCTCCTTGCCACTTCTCTCCCTCCAACCCAAGAGGTCAACATGTTCTGTTTGAGACTCAACTCCTTGCCACTTCTATCCCTCCAACCCAAGAGGTCAACATGTTCTGTTTGAGACTCACCTCCTTGCCGTTTCTGTCCCTCCATCGAGCCCACTTGGTGAACCCCGGCCTCCAATAGTCCACCATGTAAACCTCCACATACTCCTGGCCAAGCCCGTTTCCAAACCTCCCTTGGGTCTGAGACGCCGTTAAGGTGTGTAAAGTGTGTAGGTTGACCTCTAAGTACTCGCTAGACTCGCGAGTCACCATGAGTTTGGGACACCACGCACCACCGTTCTTGTCGTGACGTAACCTGTCAACAATCAATCCTATTAGCAGTGGGTGTGCAAGTTGTGCGGTTTTATCTATAGATACTTGCTAAGACTCGCGAGCTACCATCATCTTGAGACACCACGAACCACCGCTCTTGTCGATACTTAATCCTGCCAACATAAAGTTATCAATGAAGCAAATGTTTAAGGTGAGTGATTTTACCTTAAAAAATTGAGGCCACCTTTAAATGTATTATTAAACTATCCAAACACACGCTGTTGGGCTCTCGGGGGTAAAAGTGTCAGTCTCGTATTGTCTGGTTAGCGGGTGATGCAGAGGTCATATTTCAAATACTAACTCAGTAATTTTAGGGGATAATTTTTACTAGAAGATTTATTATTTTCTCGTCCTCCCCGAAATTTTGGATATACTTCCTCTTAATAGTAGTTTCCAAATTATTACACCGTTATTTTAATTAGGCTGTTAGTTCTAACGGGTAGTAAGACGTGAAGAACGTCCTATACATTATTTAAGTATCATATCAATGCTACATGAAGGCCATTCTGAACCATGCCACCTACATGTATGGATATAATAATCAAATCATTTGAATAAATAACGGAAGAAAAACGTTCCCTACTGACAGAATCTGATTGGTTGGTTGGGGTTTATCATAACTCTAGCTTTATAAAAATAAATCAAACATTGAATGATTAATACCCGTGCCTAAAATAGGGAGTGATTAGTCGCAATCAGCAAAGGACAAACCTAGAGAGCTTAGAGGACGATCTTAAACTTTAAACACAAGGTTTTAAGATTATATTAATTCATTTATAAATGTAGTTTCAAACTAGGGATGTCTAAGTTACAATATAAACTATTTAGTAGTCTTTAATATTTGATTTTCATTAATACATTTAAAGCGTGAAGGGAGTCATTCCTTTTTAAAATAATCCGTAGAGTTTTACCATTCAAATTTCAGTAATAAAAAAAAACTTATTCCCAAAGGATGTCATTCCCTCACCCCCTCCGCTAGTTTTTACAAATTGACGATATTGTGGTTTTTTAATAATTTTACAAACTCAGCTCTTTTCAAGACTGTTAACTTTATAAGAATAATAGCTCAATTATATTGGAAGGAAATTTTCGTTTTGTTTTTGAATGTAAAGTTGTTCAGTAAAAATCTATAAGCACACAGAACTTATAGCTATTTTGGTATGCAAGTTGGAGCGGGAAGGGTGTCCTAAAATTCCATTGAACCAGGTCCCTTGAATCCTCTAGGCGAAACTGACTATTATGGTTGTTATTATTTTAAAGATGTTTACCGCTAATAATAAATATTAAATAATGTGAATGTTTCTATATTAATCCACGTATCACTTTTATCTCACATACTTTAGCATCAAGTGAAGAGTAAGAAATTCTAATGGATCCCACATTCGAAACAAAATCTCTAAGAAGTTGCTAAGAAATGTTCAAATTTAACGCATAAAAAATGTATGACCTGGTACATATTTTTAGACTGGACGCACACCAACAAAGTACAGCGAGACAAAGAAAAACTTGTAATCACAAAAAACTTTTTGCTCCAGATTGAAAAAGCACAGTAAAACAAAGCATTGGAAGGAAGGGAGACTGCAGTGTTCTAGTAGCAGCGTGTTTGTTTATCTTTTATTTAAACTTGAGTTTGATAAAAAAAATATATAGCACCGCGTCTCACTACCCGTTCGGGTTATACGCTTAAGTACTAATTATGTTAATGGATTAGTAATCGGGAAGGTTGAATTTAGAGGAAGTGAACCCACATTTACGTGGAGAGAGAGCAGAAAACTATTTCGAAAAAACCTCTCCAAGTTCACTCGACCAAGATTCGAACCTCGATCTCCCCGTCCTCAGTTGTCTAGATCAACACGACTGGCGCGTAGTTTGATAATTGTTCAAAGAAAAAAGGTAACACTTGATTAAATATAAACGTTATTAGACTAAACCATTAATATGAACTTTCCCAGCCAGGTTTTGTTTTAACATCCATTATAACTTTGAATAATATGATTTGGATGTCCATAGTATTCTAAACAATGTGGTAAGTGACATAATAAAACCTCACAGGTTCATTTATGTCTAAATAGTGCTTGATTCCCTATTATGCACACACAAAAACGTAAGTTGACATACATCAATGCCAATCTAAAACTGGGCTTCAATGCTGTATACACAATATATTATTATTATTATTATTATTATTATTATTAGCACCGCGTCTTACTACCCGTTCGGGTTATACGCACTTACGCTAATGTGTAATGGTAGGGTGATTGTGAGATGAAATGGAGGACCTACAGTTTAACGTGGAATCCGAACCACGGTGGAGGACTGGAATTCCCCACATTCACAAGATGTCTTGTCAGAGGTGAAGGAAGGATGTGGTAATCAGATAAATCTGTGCCGGGACCGAGGATTGAACCCCGGCCACCAGCACAGAAGTCTGAAACCTTACCCCTAGACCGCCAGGTTACCCCTACACAATATAAAACCGTTCAAACATCATCAATAATACGATTGGATAAAAAGTAATTCACTTCCTCAATATAAGAAGAAATTAGCGAGTGGGCGGGCTTACCATAATCATGAATATAAGTCGCCATTATATAATCAAAAAATAGATTGTAGTGATGGAACGTAGCACAAATAATTATACACTTGGAAATAAAGTCATTTCCAGAGAAAATAAAATTACTATCTTAAATAAACCGCGTATTAAAATACACAAAAACATAGTTTAAACATCTTGAAATAACAAGTTTGTATGATATTTTAGAGACTTAATTGAGATCTCAAGCGTTGCTCACAATATAGATTAGTATAATCAGTAACACAATGAAAAAAAGTTAATGTAGAAGATAAATTAAACAAGTAGAAACTGACATCCACTTAAGAGTTGAAACCCAGAAGATAGTAATAAAAAAAAAACAAGTATATGTTACTGCGCGCTAACAAGAACTAATTGCTTGTTGAAAGCAACTTATATAGACGCTATCATTTATGCACGCTACAGGTATTGAAAGAGATAAACTGAAGATGGCGATACTAATTAGACGAAGATTAAGTCTCAGCAATCTTGAGAGAAGTGCGTACCGAGTACGTGTGTCTACGACGTTGAAGTTAAAACCTCGGTTTGGTTAGTAAGAAGAGATGAGGGATAAGGGCAATTTAAAATGTTCTACATAACGCCTTTTAGGGAAGATTCGAGTAGGCGAAGCAATTACAAAGATAATTTTGAAACATAAAATAATATATACTTAACTAGTACACATATATACATAAACGCCTTCATCGATAGGTACACGGTATAATCGTCAAACTCGTTAAGTCTGGTTCGCCAGTGACTTGGATGGAGACTGGGGTACGAATCCCAACTGAGCGTACCGAGTGTGTTTTTTTTACCACAGCGTTTTACTATTTGTTCAAACTATAAGCATGTATAATAATTACTCTATAAGAGGTAGGGATAAGAAAGGAAGAATTTTAGAGGTTATCTACTGGCATTTGCTTGGAAGGAGAGTTGGAAACTATTTAGAAAAAGCCATCCTTAATATATCAGACGGGGATGCAAGCTACGATCCCCTCGTCACCAGCACACCAGACCAACATGAAAGTGACGCCTTAGACCATTCGGTCACTGAAACGGATAGCGATGTAGAATAAATATCAATAAAGACTATACAAATACCATACACACACACACACACACACACACATATATATATATATATATATATACCGCAGTTTTATTAAGAACGGACAGCTAAAAAAAACTACTAGATTTAATTTCAGGTATCCATACGTCAAGTCATGTGATCTGTGGTTGTCACTTTTGAAGTACTTTATCCATACCTATAAAACTACCCTATCGATAGAGTAGGAAGTTATAAATTTGAATATAAAAATATGTTTATATTTTCTAAAGAGTTCTTCAAATGTCTACAAATAAAAAAACCACGATTAAACCTAAATTAAAGTGTTCGAGTGGCATAATGAATTTCACGAAAGGTATGTTAACTTCACCATTAAACCACTAAAATCATATTATTTTCATAAAATTTTGGTAAAGAGAGGTTATTAATATACATTTTATTTAAAATAAACTATATATACAATTTAAAATGAAATTGAAAAATTATTATTATTACTTTAAATATTAATGTTTACTGTTAATAGTGTCAATAAAGTGCATTATATTTAACTTACTAGTGGAAATATTGTGAATTTTTAGCTGGCTCAATCTTTTTGCATTTTTCAGATTATTATAAATTCAATATAATTAACTTGTGCTTTGAGTCACGTAGTATGCAAAGTTCTGACACTTAATATGGAAATATTTGTTTTATATGGAGACAAATTGAAAAACCTCAAGTACGTCAAGGAATGACACGACTCATAAATAAATAGTCGGGATAGTTTTGGATTAATCTCGTTTGTAAAGTGGCTTGGCTCTATTAGAGTATTTAGGGAAAGTATCCATACCACTTGGTGGATAATATAATCAATTTATATGCATGTTTATGAATATACAAATACATTTAAAATTAATAGTTTAACACTTAACACCAGAACATTCTATCATTTTAAATGAAAGCCTTTATTATTTAATGTATGAGATTGTAAATTTATATTTACGCCAATTAGATTTTTTTAAGTCCTGTACTTTAAAGGTTTTAACGACTAATATAAGGGGTTACGAATGTATACATTTTTTTTAAAGAGCATCAGTATTCACCTAGAGGTTTGTGTGTGTGTGTGTGTGTGTGAAGTCCCTAACATAAAAACTCATCTTAGATCACAGACAAGGTATACACCAGATCCCCAGCCTTACGGAAGTTTCGTGGCGTTCCTTGAGCCAGGTTGAGTCAATCAACACTGGAGATCGCTAGTGTATGTGCTCAGTGAGTGATTTAAAAACTTCCAAACGTGCAGTTGTTAAACGACTCGCTTTTAACATGTTTGTCATAAAGGGAAAGTTATAATCGTAATCTACAGCCTGCGTAAGCTCTTTGTGAGATAGGATTATGTGAAGAAGGGGTTGGGTCGCTACCTGAACCTAACTTTGAGGAAGCCAGCTGATTAACTGAATAAGGCTATTTATTTGTGTCGTTTCTATTAAAAACCATGTTAGAATTAGTTGTTTTTTTAATGCTCTTTGATGACACTTAGCGAGGGCCGTGTTAAAGGACTCAAGCTCTCGTGTGGAACAAAGCCATTTTAACCTAGAAGCTGGGGGTCTGGTGTATACCTTGTCGATATCCTAGGCTCAAGACGTCGGGATTTGAATATTGACCTTCCAGGTGAAGATCAAGCACATTTACGCTATACTAATTTTGAGGTTGTTGATTAATATTAAAAGATGAATTGTAACAAAGTTTTAGTGTGGTCAATTCTGAGTATGATGAAATTGAGGGTGTAGAGGGTAGTAAATCAGTAATAATTTGTAGAGAAATGTCAGTAGCTAAACCATCATGGATACAGTGTGGTTTTACAAGTCAAAGCAAACTGTGAATAGATACCCCCACTAAGTTTCAAAAATATATTTTCTTAGCACTGCGTCTTATTACCCGTTCAGGTTATATGCGTATTTATTAATTACGTTGATGATTTTAGGGATAAGTAAGGTTATAGTTTAAAAAAAAAGTGTACTCACAGTTGAGTGAAGAGAAAGTGGAAAACATTTTTTTTCAAAAACCAGCCTCAGTACAACCGACTAAGATTCAAACCTCGATCTCTCATTCACCAGCAGTCTAGTCTAGTGCAATAGTAGCGCCTTAGACTATGCGGCCACCAATGAGAGTTTCAGGCCTTAATAAAAAAATTAGTGTGCTGAGTGTTCTTGTTCTATAAAGGTGTTAGTTTAAAATTTAAGAAAAAGATTCACAGGTTAGTAGTTAAACCATTGGGTTTTCCACTTTCGAACTGAGGTGGGTTGTTTTGTTTGTTCTATAAATAAAGCTGTTTTTTGAGTATTGTGTCAGCTAGTTCATAAACAATTACACAAATACTAATAATCATAGTCATGATCAAGTGAGAAAGGAATATGAACTACTTGAAGCGCGACAAAGCCCCACATCGGTGGTCATTTGGGCCAAAACAACACTATTGCAATTAACTCGTATATTAGTAACCAGAATTTTGGGATTATAATCTAGGCCAAATGTTTTATTGGTGTGTGATTTTTTTTTCTCTTCTAAATGGTTGTCTACTCCCCTTTCGAACAATAAAATATGCATTTACTCTAAATTATCACTTACTCGTCCTTTCCTCAGTGGTGTAAATATGCGGATAGTCAGGACGGGAATGAAGACATCGTGTGCAAAAAATGACAAAAAATAGTTCAAGTTAATGTGTGCTTTTATAAAAGATTAGAAATGTACAATATTTTTACTGGCACAAATATGTTAGAAATATACTATTTATTGATTAGAGTATTTATTAACTTATTGATCATGTCAAACCAATATTTTACAAAACAACTTATTCTAGAGCCGACATTTCATGCACACCTCCAAAAATTAATTCATAGCTGTGAAATGAGAAACCTCCTTTCCGTCAATGACAAATGTTTCAGAAATACCGTAAGTCGAATCCGGGACCTTACATTCGGCGGACAGACGCACTACCAACTTAACAAAGAAAACGGGCGGTATCTTCTATCTGGCGTTCTTGGTGGAAGAGTTTGATTTATTCCGTTTTAAATACATTCTAAAGTCACTCTCTCATAAACAAGTCATTAATTAATTAAGACGAGGGGGAAAAAATCTGTATAGGAGTTGACTAGTGGCTTGTCCACGAAACTTGGAAACCTTGGCCAGATGCCCAGAATCTAATTAACATTCAATATGCGCTCCTTGATATTCTTCTGTTTTAGTGCGCCCGAGCAATTACAGGCCACTAACGTAGGCGCTGAATGTTTTAACAGACTACATCATTGGGAAATTATACAGCGCTTTGCTTCCTAGATAATTTACTGAATTTTATTTCATACGAGCTATAAAATAAAATTGATGATGAATACCATGTCAACGAGGAAATTGAAGATTAAATAGTTGTCAGTTTAGTTTTATAAAATATGATTATTTACGAAATCAATAAGCTTGGTTGTTGTTTTGTAAATTTAATAATCTTTAATACAATGATTTCCAAGCTAGTGAGTGAGTCTTTAGTTTTCTATAGATAATGGCTATTACTATTCTTAAGATAGTTATATTGTAGAGATATTTTTTCCTTTCTTTTTTTTAGCTCAGATATTGGAACAGAATATTTTAATGATAGATGTTTATTAGTAGGGAAGCTATAGTATAGATAATACAGCTGGGCTCAAATAATTCTAGAAGACAATCACATGTACATGGCAGCGCTGGTATAATTAATACTTGTTTAGTCGGGCAGCTCTGGAATAAATAATACTTGTGTGGTCAAATAATTTAGAAAAGGCACACATGATAAGGTAATCAGAGAAACGATTTCTATTATTTAAATATAAATCACTTTTCAATATTGGTTATACAATGGAGTAGTAAATGTTATTTTAAAGAGTATGTGTTTTTTTAATGTATAAAACACATTAACATCCAAAGGGCATCCTAAGAAAATATACCCGCTCTATATCCTATAAAAACTATATACCCACTCCAAGAGCCTCACGGTCTAAAGATTGAGTCTGGTCAGGGTTCGAATCCAAACAAGATGCACTTAAAAGTGGTTTTTCATCTTCCGAGTTATCCCTGTGATTTTCACATCCTACATATGAATGCAGTCACCTTAAATTACTTTACACATACCTCCCTTCTAGATTAAGCCCTTAATGTCGTTTCTGACATAAATTATTAAAGTTTTTAAAAAGAGTATTATATAACAGTGTCTCCAATATTCCGCTCTGGTGAGCAATAAATATAATTCTTAATCGCACCATTAGGTACTATGTGCTATTAATAGACGAATTCTACTTCCCTATCCCACTCTCAACCCTCCATCCATTTCTCTTTCTGCCCGCACTTGAAACCAAACACTTAATAAACAGACCGTAATTTTTTTTGGTGAACAACGCGTCTATCGTAAATTCATCGACAGCCAAATTAATTTCAAAATTATCCCAGCGTGCAATAAAATATTAGTTCATCTTTCTGTGGATTGGGAGGGAAATATCCTCAATTAAAATTATAACAAACATCCATTCTTAATCTAAATAATGCTTGTAGCTAGAACGAATTCAAGGTTTTTACTGTGGATTCTCAAGTTAGTAAGATAAAAAAAGTAGCAATCATAAAAAAACATTAGAAATATGGTCACGTGATAATCTCAAAGTTTATCAATGGTAAGATATCATAACGACATATGTTGTCTGTACAGCGCGAATTGATAGTGTTTCAACATATTTTCTGCATGTGGACATCGGCTTAGGAGATGTAATCAAATTTCAAAATCAACTGTTTGAATCAGTGCTCGCGCATCTACAAAGCGCTATACAAGCAGACAGCTGCATTTACTGTTGCTAGGTCGAGATATGCTATAGCTCATTAAATGAAAGATGGATGTGCCATTCTGCATTGATTTGTTACACTGCAGAGTAAAATGATTTGAAAACATTAATAGTGATGATTATATTAAAAAGCTGTTTGCCAACTCAAAAATAAAATCTATTTATAATCAGATGTTTCTAGTTTGCGTTACAATGCATTATGGGCTTATACATTTCTGCTAACGTGTGAATTAATGTGCCACTCATGAAGAATTTGCTTTCAAATTTGGGTGAACATGTGAATCATGCTTTAAGCTGAACTGTCATTTATTTGGGTTCAGAGCAGATACTGCAATTAAATAATTATGTTTCTGATAAATGTAAATCTGGTCTTATAACTTCTGTTTACAAATGAATGACTGAAAAAATATTAAATTACCATCATTAGAACGGGAAAATAAATAGAGTAATCTGTGTATTCTTAACTTGACAATAGCTATATATATTCAATCAGTAGGGGTTTTTTTAAATTCAAAGAATCTAGTTTTGATTAAAATTGATTTAAATTTCAAAAACAGTTAAATAATGAGTCTTATAATGAAGGTTGCAAATTTAACTACCTAGGATGTGACATCTTTTTCCAGTAAAGTTACGTGCAATCCGTGAGGTGATAATGGTATTGGATGAATTAGATTTCCCTCCATTTTAATTTTTTAATGTATAGTTTTTATTGATTTAATTTTATAAAATAGTAAAATGGTATATAAAATGTAAACGTAATGTAAATACTGATATGCCTTGCAAGTATAAATTGTTAACGAAGATATAAGGTTGTTTAAGATGATGATTGCCGTAATTTTACAAACAACAAATTTAAAGGATTTTATATTTTACCGATATGTCATTTCGAAGGAGTGTTATCTTACTAAACGATAGTGATCATGTTTGACATAATTACACAATTATAAACCATTTATAATTTATTTATCTTGTAAACGATCTAGTTAAATACCTACGTAATGCATGAAGACCCAAGTGATTAAAAGTATAATAATAATAATAATAACTATAGAGAAACATTTAATGGAAATTCCTTCAAAGAAAAATAAAACAACTTGCGTTCTTAGAACCAAAATAATGTGGATATATTTTATTTACAACTGACTCTATACCTAAAGTAAAAATGGTAATATTGTGAGATAAAGAGTAAAGAAAGGAACTCTTTTAAGGTGTATAAATTATGGTAATGGTCCTTATCAGCCTAAATTATAATAGTTATAATCCTATTAAAACGGGCATTAAACATATACATTTAGGAGCACATAACTTTGTTTCTTGTTGTAACATAAAATTCAAAGACCAAATCTCAGTCAGGACGTATGGTACATTCCTTTTAACCTTTTGAGTCTTGAAATATATACTTTTTTAGGCAACAGATTTTAATTCTAGTATAAAACTAAAACAAATATTATATTATCAAGAAAGAAATTTTGTCGAAACACTTTCAAAAGGCCAGTTTTAAGATTCTCTTGATAGTGATTCCATGTTAGTCTAGCTTTTTTTTCTTCTTTCTAATTTGTCGGACATTTTCCTCCTAAGACTACCTCCATTCAATGTATATATATTGTGTGTATATATAATATATACAATCAACGCTACCTCGTGTTTATTTATTATAAGCTGTCACATTTTTTTAAATATGATACCCCACCTAGCACTTATCCTAGCAGTGTATTTCAGAAGCAGTCAGGGAGCGTGCCAGGTAAGTAAAAGCGCGTGGGCTTACCCCCACAATTCACCAATACACTCCACCCAATCCCAAACTAGAGGTGTCCCTACCCCATGTCTTGGTGGTACAGGTAAGTATCGAAGCCTCGACCCTGCACCTTGAAGAGGGACGGAATAAACTTTTTGAACAAAATAAATTAAATACTATATAAATACTAATATTTTATTTAGCACCGCGTCTTACTACTTGTTAGGGTTATACGCTTTAAGTACTAATTATTCTAATGGATTAGGAATTGGGAAGGTTGAATTAGAGGAAGTGAACCCACATTTGCGTGGAGGGAGATTAGAAAACCATTTAGGAAAAACCACCCCCAGTTCACCCGACTGTGAATTCGAACCTCGATCTCCCCATCCTCAGCAGTTGAGCTCAACACGACAAGCGCGTTAGCCAACTACGCCACCGAGGCGGGTATAAATACTAATGAAATACGACATCTCCAACTAGGAATCGAACCCGGGACCTCTTTGGCTTAATAAACTAACGTTTTTACCATTGAGCTACCCGGAAAATGTCTCGTGCCTAGGGTCATGGTTCATTCATACCTGATAGCTTGTGACCTTAATTGATCACTCATATGTAGTTGACGATGTCTGCACGTCCATCACGGACTCTGCCTTAAAATCAGAGGGAAGAATGACCCTGTGCACGGGATTATTCCTAGTGAGACAAATGATCAGATCATTGTCGTATTAATCCAGAGGTCCCGGGTTCGATTCCCGTATCCAGGTATCATTTTTCAATTCAATGAATATGATATTAATATGGGGCTGTACACGTAATTAACGAATATAATAGCTTGGCTATTCAATCAATCAAAAATTAAATATCACTTCAATAAATACGTTCATTTAAATTTTACACACATAGTCCTCTCAACAGTTCTTGAATATTTGTTATGAGAAAAGCAGCAATTGACTAGAAACATTTTAAATTAGTAGAAGAAATCCTGGCCAGATTATGAAAAGCACGTGCAATATATTAAATAAATTGTACGTTTCATCGCACAGACTTTCCGCCGATTTTATTTTAAAATATAAATTTACTAAAAACTCATAAGATTTGGGAAACGAAATAATAGGTTTATACATTGTTGCAAAAGATCGCACCAAATGTCATAAATGAAGTAATATACAATGTTGCTTACTTAATCTATGTAATTGAAAACTAAGAATACTGTTACAGAAAAATTTAGTAAAGAGAAATAAATATATTTGTCCACCAAAGATCATAAAAATCAAATTAACTTTCGAAAATCTGAATTAAAAAGTACATACATTCGCTTATAGCTAATAAATTCTTGGTCTTATAAAAATATACTTCAAATAAAAGATTTTTATCTTTAATAGTACTACTACTTTACACTGATAAGATATTTCATATCTCAAATACTTGCGGAGAAATTACGAAAATTGGAACATTTCCCTTATATAAAGTACCCTCAAAGTCATTTTGATTAGAAAATGAGAATTTCCACCTTGTTTATAATTATAAACCGTGTATGTATATATATATATATATATATATAATTTCATCGAAATCATTAAAACTGATTTCGAGAAATTGATTTTTTTCCTCCTTCAGAAACTACCCTTATATTTAGGGTTAGACATCTAATTAGGGGGATCTTATGAACGCCCCAGATACAAAGTTATAGCCCAATCTGTAAATAGTTTCGGCTCAAGCCCTAGGTACAGACAGATGGCATCGCGAAAACCCCTTTTTTTTTGTTTCAGAGGGTAACGAAATGTAGACATTTATTAAAATCTCGAGTTCAAATTTTTTGACAATTACAATACTCTCTCTCTCCAAGTTGTCAAGAGAAACAAGAAATGAATGATATTACTCTGGGTGGAAAATTAAGTTAGACTTATCTTACAAAGTTGTAACCCGCCTCGGTGGCGTAGTTGGCTGATGCGCTAGTCGTGTTGAGCTCGACTGTTGAGGACGGGGAAATCGAGGTTCAAATCTCGGTCGGCTGTACTGGGGGTGATTTTTCATAAATTGTTTTCCACTTTACCTCCACGCAAATGCGGGTTCACTTCCTATAATTCAACCTTCCCAATTCCTAATCCATTAGTGTAATTAGTACTTAAAAGCGTATAACCCAAACGTTTAGTAAGAGGCGGTGCTAAATATTAAATATTATACAAAGTTGTACTGTATTTATTATTTTTATTTAATTAACTATGTCTAAAAAAGTGTATGTAATAAAAACTGTAAAAATGTGGATCTTGGCTCACGTTCTCTTCTATTTCAACTCAGTCCAAGTCCTCGTGCTACACAACAAGTTTGGACGTAATGCATGAAATATAAAACAGGGGAGAAAGTTAATTTTATTATTATTAATACTAATAATGTTAATATTATGCATAATAATTCTCTATTTTATTTTATTAAATTACTAATCAATATTTATCAAGGAACAGGCCAGTATCGGCTAGAAATCTAATCTGTTCCGGTTTGAAAAATAAAAAAATAGAGTAATAAAAATATTAGACAGTAATTTATGAAATTGTGGAGAACATAAATAATAATTTAAACTATTTGAGAAATGTTTTGAGCTACTTCTGTGAAATTGGCAACTATTCTTAGACCATTAGTATCTTGACAATAAAGGGGAAAACTTTTTTTTTTAGATACTTAACGTGTCTTCCCTGTAGTTGCCAATTACATCAACATCGCTAAATTAATTCCAGTACTGAAGTAACACCCATCTCCTAAGCCGTAATTCACCACTATTAAAGGGATAGCCCCAATTTCATCAACGATACATTTTTCAACCATGGCTGGAATCGATCCCAAAGTCTTATCTTAGTAGGTAGGCTGGCTACTAACCGAGATAACATGTTTGATTTTTATATAAATCCACTTAAATTAAAATCCTGTTATATTTTCATCCGTATTTGCTGATCTAGCACGAGTGTCTTGAGTGGTCTTGATAGATGTCAGAAAAGGTAATTTAGGGGAGGATTTATTCAAATACATTTCGTTATGTTAAAAATGACCTCAAAAAGGGGCAAAAGGCTGAATTGTTTAATACGGGAAAGTCATATCCATCTAAATAAATGTTGAGAGCCTGTGAAATTTTAGTTAATACTCGTAGCAAATTGTTAATATCTTAGATGAATATAAGAATAATAAATTAGTTATCGTTAGAAATGGCTTGAAAGGGAAATCAAATAAGAATAATTTTCTAAACAAATCTTGCTTAGTATAGGAAGAGGAGTATTTTTGTTTTACTCCCAGTTACAACATTTCATTTACACTGGAAGTTCCTTGACGGATTATACTATGGACCTATCTTATAAGATATGCCATAGTGGAAAAGTGAAAAAGTAAGCTTGTTACCTTTCAGTTCAATCGGAATGTACAACTTTGCTGGATCAACAATTCCTTGTACAGATACAAATGTGTGTGTTTTTTGGAAATTTTGTGAAAACCTAAAGCGAGTTCCATTTAGTTGCCAGCCTGCGAAAACGATGGTCCCAAATGGCTGAGTAGCATGTGATGCATTCATAGCGAAACCAGATGAATTAGGAATTTTTAGTTCGAGATCATTACTTAATAATTTTTTGAGGTTAAATAGCCCAGAATAAGTGTGCCAATAAGAAACTAAATATAAGAGATAAATGGTAGATACGTCCTAGAAAATATGAGCATGAAAATTTAAAAGTTCAATTGTTATTTTTTAACAGAAATCTGCTCGGAAATCTTAAAGTGAGAACGAATGGAACGCGAGTTAAGGGCAGTATTTTCTTGGCGGTCTTATAAAAAAAAGTTTTTCGATAAAATAAATAAAATGTTGCTTTCTTAGAAATAAAACTAATTTAATTTTCTTCACAGAGGGATATCATCAGTTCTTGATTATCTGTCAAGGGTGTCCTAGAATTTAATGACAGCTTTTTCTATTAATTTAAAAACAAACTTTTTTTCAGTTCAACATTGACAACAGTTTACTATTTTAGTGGTACTATTGTATTTGTATTTCCACTATCTTCAAAAGTGACACTTCATATCATATGATTTGACGTAGCGTATATTAGAGTAGTTTTAGCAAATTCGGTAACTTGTCATACACGGCCCTTCATACCTTAATACTATTATAATTGCCATAAGGTGGGTTTAAACCCAGCCGGGGTCGACGGATTTGTATTGGGTGATAAAAATCAGTAGTACAACTTCCTTCGGAGGGATAAAATTAGTTGGTTCAGAAAGTGTACGTTAAATATTTCAAAGAAAGAAATAAGAATATCAATAGATAAGCATAGGAGTCTTCATTTAATTTGAGAACACCGATGATAAATGTACTCATTTTGGGATTGATTTTACTCAATTATTATTAATTAGAACATTTTCGCTTGTGATAAATTAGTAACTATGTTTGATCGTAGACTATAAAATTTCTTTATTTTCACTTAGAATAGATTTTTATTCATCCACAGCTTTAAATTTTAAGAGTATTTATGTATTTTTTTTTAGTGTTAATGATATTATTTTAGTTGTAATAAAAATAATATATAGCAAATAAATAATTAAATCAAGTGGTAAACGCCATCTAATCAGAGAAATGTCAAAATAAACGTGTATTAACAAATAATTTTAAAATATAAATATATGGTACAACACAATCGCATAGACTTTCTCAATTTTTGTTTTATAATTTCTAATATAATTTTCAAACACAGGGTTTGAGTCAACTACCATTAATTATTTTTTATTCATAAAAACAAACACATAACCTTGTTAATAACAATCAACATTCTTTATATATAAATTTTAAACCAAATTGTTCAAATATCGTTAATAGAATTAAAATCGAATTATTTGTAAGCTACCCTTGAATTAGTTGTTATTTGTAAAAATAAAACGTGTTCTTATTTATTATGAAATGGAAAACTATTAGCATAATCTCATTTTGAATTCAATCTTAAGGCAAGTTAAAAAAAAAAGTTGTCTATAATTTATCGTAAGTAAACAACCATTACATTTGTTTGGATAAATAATGATACATTACTAGTGATAATGTAAAAGAGTCTCCCGATAACAATTTGAACCAAATCGTTATAAAGTTATTTTTTAAATAGTTTAAACTTCTGAAAAATCAGTTATCAGTATACTACCTTTAAATGGGTTTTCACCCCCAAAACAAGTATACGGTGGTAGTTGCTATATCACACAATCGAAATAATTAAAGCCATTTTCGAAAAAATTATAATTAAATTTTTTTTTCTTAAGTAAACTGCATTTTAATTTGAGGGATATGTTCCAATAAAAAAGTTCTGAGGTATAAAAAAATCTAAGTATCATGTATGAACAAAATCCGTCCAAGTGTTTCGGATCCTTGGCCAGGGACAGACAGACAGACAAACAAACAAACAAACAAACAAAACAAAACAAAACAAACAGGGGGCGACAGACAAAATTGTAAAATCAACTTTTTTTTTTAGTTCGTGCTAACATAAAACGTTAAGGATTAGTCATAATCTCGAGATAAATTTATTCACGATCACAATATTTTCTCTTGATATGAGAAAGTAAAAACAATAATTGTAAACCAGTTAAGAAAACAGAAATGTCCTTATTAATTAATACGATTTGCACACTTATATGACAAAAACATGACATCCATATCAACGAGGATAAATCTGAACACATTTTGCGATATTATTTATAAACAAGAGAGAAAGAGGGGCAGGGGGGGGGGGGGGATGCCAAA
>CABFOW010000564.1:109207-199496 GCA_902141385.1 Timema californicum
GGTGATGCCAAAACATAGAACAACTCGTGGCCTTTAATCCCCACAACTCAAACCTCTAAAAAAAACCATTTCAATCGATCTGTATGTTACGTACAGTTATTACAAGGCGTAAGTCCCGATTATATTAAATGTACTCGGGCTATTTTAATATGACAAGCATAACATCAGCCTTCAAGCTTTTAAACTAACAAAATTAATTTTCCACATTGAATGTGGGAAGAGAAATTACACCAGGATAAAACAGCGCTGTTATTACGGGTTCAGCCCACAAGCGCTTGCAAGGCTTTGAGAAGAGTTTGGGTTACATCGTGATTAAAACGTCACGCCCATGTGAAGTCGACAGCCGTGTAAAATTATTTGGTTCCAAATAATTAGAGCTGACGTTATTTAGCTCGATATACTGGTTCTACCTAGACTCATTGTGTTATTTTTAGATGATACAAATAAAATAAAAATTTATGTAGTTAAAAATATAAAATTCGTTTAATTTGTAAAGGTTTTTATATTTGCTCACACGTAACGGTGCTCACAAAATCTAAGGCTTCGGTCTAAAAATATGCTCGATTGCCAGTTGAGGTTCGAATCTCGGCTGGATGTACTAGGGTGGTTTTTTCACCCGTGATTTATTAGTATGGTTTGCCCATGATTGCTAATGTGGTGGCAATTATTCCAAACACTCCTCCCAATTCCTAACCCTTAGAAAAAAAATTATTTATAGCAATATTTTTTTTAAAAATACAGCGTTTCCAAGGATATTTTTTTATCCAGTAATCCTCTAATATTTTGAATAATATTTAAGATAAATAACCTTAACTTGTATGACTTAATAACTTAAATTTGAATTGAATTATTATTATTATTAGCACCGCACCTTACTACCCGTTCGGCTTATACGCACTTACGCTAATGTGTAATGGTAGGGTGATTGTGAGATGAAATGAAGGACCTACAGTTTAACGTGGAATCCGAACCACGGTGGAGGCCTGGCATTCCCCACATTCACAAGATGTATTTTCAGAGGTGAAGAAAGGGTTTGGTAATCATATAAATTTGTGCCGGGACCGAGGATTGAACCCCGGCCGCCAGCATAGAAGTCTGACACCTTACCCCTAGACCACCAGGTCACCCTTTTAATTGAAGCTATGTTCCCACGCCCATAACATTATATTCCTAAAAATAACTTTTTACTCCATTCAAAACAATTGCTTTGTTTTGGCATACAATACACCTGTTCAAATTCGTAAAGCCTTTTACTGATGAAACCTTATGGTTATAGAGAGAGGGTGGGGTCAAAACAATTGGACAATCAGTAACTTGAAAACTAACACTTTAATTGAAAAGTAAACATTCACTAGCTAAATAAAAGCAGACAATATACTACACTTTTTAAAGATAAAGTCACTCAGATGATCTCCACTGGACGGTGGGCAAACCCCAGCACATTGCCCACCACTTTCCTCGCCATTGATCGTATAAATGTTTCCACCCCACCATATGGGAAAATTTAGAAATAAGATATTTTATATAAATTATAAGAGCAAATGTGTTACTTTATTGTAGTTATTCATTATTTTAATTGAACTTTCATAAACGTTTAAGGTCATTTGACAAAATTATGGTTTATAAATAATTATTCAAAGATTTCAAATCACTACCGTTCACTACTTAAAAGAGATCACACTTGCTATTTTATGCGTTTAGTTAAGAATTAATTATTGAATGGGGTAGACATTTAGTATAACTAGACATTCATATGAGGTGTACACAATAAAATAACTTTAATATGAACTATACTACATTTCAGACCCACAAATTAGTTAATTAATCTTAACAATGTTACTGAAAAAGGAAATATATATATATATAGCACGTTCGACCGCTCATCACTTATAAACTGATATGATTTGAAATCAATGAATCACTATTTATAGCTTATAATTAATTATACACTTATTAAAATTGTGCAATAATTTGTTTATTTTTGAGTGAACTTAAGTCATTTAAATTTAAGCGTATTGAAAGATAAATATTTTGAAATAGTGAAAAATATACACTAAAAATATAATAGATTAACCTAAACATTTGCATACAATCATTTCAAGTTTAGGTGACCTGGCGGTCTAGGGGTAAGGTGTCAAACTTCTGTGCTGGCGGCCGGGGTCAATCCCCGGTCGCAGCACAGATTTATCTGATTACCAAACCCTTCCTTCACCTCTGACAAGACATCTTGTAAATGTGGGGAATGCCAGGCCTCCACCGTGGTTCGTATTCCACGTTAAACTGTAAGTCCTCCATTTCATCTCACAATCACCCTACCATTACACATTAGCGTAAGTGCGTATAAACCGAACGGGTAGTAAGACGCGGTGCTAATAATAATAATAATAATAATAATAATAATAATAATAATAATAACATTTCAAGTTTAAATTCAAACACACTGGCGAGCACCCATTAAAAGTAAATAAAGGAAGGTTTAATTTATTTAAATATATAATAAAAGACTCAGATTTTTAAACATAGTGCTTATAATATTATTTAAAGGGATAATTATTAAAAAAATTGTGATTTATTTCTACCCTTTTTCTCCTCTCTAAAATGATAAAATGATTCATTATTCAAAGAACCAATTTTGGTGTGTTATATTTTACTTTTCACAATATGGCCGTGTCAACCTAATGATATCAGCCAACAAAACGTGACCAGAAGACTAATGTAGGGTCACACAGTAAATCATGGTGTGGCTGCATGCCGACACAAGGCCTCCCCTCACCCTCAACCATCATAAGGTGCGAAACATAACATGTTTAGTGATGGATGAAAAAGGGAAATGAGAAGAAAACTGAGAGTTTGTAGACAAAATAACTTGTGTATTTCTACGAAGTAGGCCTACCTTTTACCAGACTGAGTAAAAGATACGTCGGCTTTCTTTCTCTAACTGTATTCAGTTTTACTATCGTGGTTGTTGGTGTTGTAATTTAACACATACTTGAAAGAACATAATCAAATGAAAGCATGATTTACAAACTAGTTTAACATAACCTACAGTTAATACTAAATTCACAAAACTAATGGCAAGTTGTCTACAGATTAATTTCCATAAAAAGGTTTCTTTTTTAGAAAATAAATCTTGAACCCAAAATTTGATAACATTTCAATTGTTTTGGTTTTATTTTGTAGATATTTAAAAAAATATCATAAGTGACACTTGCAGATTACATGACTTTACGTATGAATATGTCGCACTTTATTACGCAAAGTCAGTAGGGGCTAGGAAGGTATAACATAATAGGAAATGTGCTCGTATTTGCGTAGAAAAGTAGTGGGGAACCGTTAGGTCCATATTTGAATGCCAGCCCTTCTTCCTCAGCTCCCATATTACAAACAAACCACGCCAAATGAACTCGAAGTTGATTACGCGTGCACACCGGTGTGAGTAAAAGTAATCATACTAAACACACTTTTCTTACAATTATTTTATATTGTTATGGTTTTTTTAATTGGAGCGAACGATAATTAAATATTAAGAAAAAACAAAGGAAAAGTATTTCTTAGAGTTGATTAAATAATTATGATTATCTTCATACAATAATAATTTTAACAAACCACTTCGGTGGCCATATGGTCTAAGGCATCACACGCCCAAAAGACTATACTGCCGACAATCGGAGCTTCTCGGTCGGATGTAGTGCAGAGGTTTATTTTTTCCTATATAGTTTTCCACTCACCCTATACGCAAATGTAAGTACACATTTTCTTAATTCAACCTTCATCATCTCTAGCACATTAGGGTAGTTGGTACACATAGCCCGAAAGGGTAGTAAGACGCGGTGCAAAAAGACTTAATATAATATAAGACTATAATGTGCAGTTTACGTTGAGAATTATAAATGATTAGCAGTTTTAACCTTTATCCCCAAAGTTAGGCAGCACAGAATCTACCTACAGTAGCCCCATGGCTTCTTTGGTGCTGAGTGATAGCTCACAGCTGACAGATGACGGCGTTAAAATGTTACCAGACAAAATTATGTATCCCTACGCCGAACCATATGATCTGCAAAAACATATTTTTAGCAGCTGTCACTTCTGGCATTCAAAATGTATGTATATACCTAAATGTTGACTGTCATAAGTCAGCCGTGAACTGTCAGTCAGCACCAAAGAAGCCATGGGGCTACTGTATATCAAATTAGAACGTTCAACATCTTTATGATAATTCCTCGTTGTACAATCCTGAGCTGACAATGGCAACCAAATCCAATCATGGTAATTAATAAATTTTATACTCTAGATAAAATATTACCTTGTCCAAAAAATGGGCACACAAAAAAAACGCAACCTATTAACAACGCAATATTAACCTAATTACGATCATAAAATAAAATAAACGAGCCCTTTGACATTGTTAAGTACATATTTTAGATTTAAGAGCATCACAGTTCACCTAAGAGCGTAAATACAAGATAAACTCTGATGCAGAAATATAATGAATAATAAAAATCATAGTAGTCTCATAGTTCACCTTGCTATATTACCAGAATGTATTTATAATTTAATTTTTATGTGGTTCTTTAACAAACTTGGCAAATTAAAAAAAAAGAAATCCATGCTGAAAAGAATATTTTATAATCATTTTGGAAATATTTTAAACTAACTCTCCCCCCTCCCCCCTACCTCTTCCCAACCATTTTTTCGGGCCCCCTTTTAAATAGTAAATATTAAACACGATTTATTTTGTTATTGGAGACCCTCCATTTTCCTCACAAATTTTAATTTTCTCCCTCACCCAAAATGGCTATTTTTATTTTACACTCTCCCTACTTATTTACATATTTTCTAAATTTAAAATCTTCGGTCTTTTATGGTTATTTAGAGTGGTCTTTCTTTAAACCTTATTGCCAAATTTCCGTTTTCTAGCATACATAAAAGTAGTTGTTTCTATTATTTTTTTGAAATTGTGACCCATATACCCCGTTAAAACAACTCCTAATTATAAATTTCAAAGTTTAAGATGGATATGATTATCTGGAGTAGTTATTACAAAATTTAAGTGTTTGCCAAATTTAAATTTTCTACCACAGTTAAGGTTTTTTTATGTTCTTTGTTCACCCCTGTTTACCAAAGTCCTAACAAAAAATTTAACATTTTCAGGCCTTAATATTAATTCAGAGTGGTATTTTTACCTGCCTACCAAATTTTAGTTTTATACCAAACTGGAAAGAAGTATTTTTACTGTTTATATTGAAATTTTAAGCCCCCACCATTTTATTTTCACCAATTCACTCTTAGAAATTTCAAATTTTAAGATTTATTTGATTATCTTATGTTGTCTCTCCACCCTTCCTTCAAATTTTAATTTTTTAACACATTTAAAAGGTATTATAAATAAAGGCCCACACCACAACCCATTTGCTGGATCCTCATTTTAAAATTTCTTTGTATTAGATTTTTCTGGCTATACAAGAAAACCCCGCTACCTTCCTGCCAAGAAAAATGTAAAGCTTCCAAGCCCTAAAGTTCTGGATGAGTGAGTCAGTGAATTCACCCTCTTAGAGAAATAAATCTAAAAAGCTCCATCCAATTCAAGAAAACAATTTTCATTCTAAATTTCAAGGCTCCATTATTGTCCACTGGTTCAAAAGAAACAACTTATGAATTTTGAAAACTTTTAAACCCTTCTCTACCCCCCCCCCCACCTCCCCCAACGAGGTCAAATTTTAAGATTTACTTTGCTATCTGCTTAGGCGTAGAAATTTCATTTTTCTAGTGGGGGTCCGAACCCCCACCCCCGCCCTTTCTTACAAACTTTCCCTAGTTCCTAAATAATATTTTGAGTAAGTAGGTTTGTTAAACAAATGTATGGGAGAATATAGTAAATCTACCCACTGTATTAGGATACAAGGTAAGGTCCACAAGGCAGGTGCGCAGTAGCCTGTCATGCGTGTCTCTGATTTCAACGTAGCCTACTGCGCGCTCAGATGTATGCTCCCGATAATTTTTCTTGTTGTTTAGATGCTCTAATCTTTCTTTATCTCTGGCTCTAATGCTTTGATGTATGTGCAGTGGCAGCTCGTGTATAGGCACTGCGTAACTGCAGCACCCCCTATTTCCGCTTGATATTATCGACAACATTTAATATAATGAGTCATTTTTATTTTATTTTTGTAGTACAATATATATTCCTTAAACTTAATGCCAGTACTTCAGTAGCCATCCCCCAGTTTATGAAAAAGATACAAACAAAAATCTTTGTATGGAACTGTGCGCTTCACAGTGCCAGCGACGTGGTGTTTGACTGTGCACATAGGACGGGGGTGGGGAGGAAGACGGGACTGCCAGGTGGAGAGAGCACTGTTGCTCTCGTAGTGCCGGCTCAAGTATGATGGCGGAAGGAAGGTTTTTTTTACTCAGCGTGTGTTGTGCTTAAAATCCGTGTACCATATTCTTGAATGTGATAAAGTGTAGAAGAGTGTAGAATTAGATTATTATTCTGCTTCCCGCTATTCTATTTGGGTCTTTTTTTTTCAGTTCTTTTATTTAATAGAAAGACTAAATACTCCTTGCAGTACTTTCAATGGAGAAAAATTTCCTCAATTGTCATCCAGAGATCAAGGAGAAAATTATTGAACTTATTGCGCAAATTAAAACAAGACAATTTTAAAACAAAGGCTAAACATTTTCTGGTGCAGCTCCACCACTAGTTTTAGCTACGAGCCGCCACTGTGTATGTATGCTCTAATGTTTGTTTACCTCTGTGTCTGTGATAATAATTAGTAGTAGTGATGTCTTGTTGTGTAGTTGCTCTCAAGATTCTGTGGTAAGATTTTATGGATTTGCAACTGACAAAACATTGCGAAAACAATAGGCGCACGCTTGTAAAAGAGCTGACAATTTTTGTGTCTCTAACGCTTGTGTTTGCTCTGATCACTTTAGTGAAACGGACTTTGAATGTGACTTGAGGGCGGAGTTACTCAAATTGAAACCAGAGTGTTAAAAAAAAAGTTGGTGCCACATTTTAAAATGCCAATTGTCACAGTTTCTTGCAGTAGTTCGGAAATAAATAAAAGAACTGATAAACGTAAAAAAAAAGAAGCTTAAACCTTCTTTTAAATACACAAGAAAGAAAGAATTTGCCCTTTCCATCCTTAGAACACGGGACTAGTCCAACACAATAAGTACACAAGAGTTAGAGATGGAACTGCTAAAGAAAGAAAATAATATTTTAAAGAATGAAAATAAAATTTTAAAGAAAGAATATAAAGAGAATTTGACAGCCACTGCTAGGACAGAAATTTCTCGTTTAACCGAAACTATAAAATAAATTGAATCTCGTTTTACCAGCTCTCAACATTAAATTATTTTAAGGGGAAAATGTATGAATTGGAATTCTGAAGATGCAATATCGCTAAAATGTGTATCCAAAAAAGCATTTAGATATTTAAAAGACGTTTTAAAATATCCCTTTCCAAGCGAAACGACAATAAAACGCAGTCTCAGCGAGTTTTCTGTTAAGCCAGGATTTATAGATGTAAAATACTCAACTGTCCAAGTTTTAGTAATCCGAAGCTTAATTGGAAAATTTAAACAACCCGTGTATTACGGATTTGACAGACCCGTCGATAAAGAACCTGTCTGTACAATTATTATAACCCCATTTTCTGAGAAGCGCCAAATTTTGTTTTTTTGACGTCCCTCATGTTCTAAAATTTTTGAGAAATAATTTACTGGAAGAAGGATATCAGATTTCTAGCGGTAACACTCTTAAAATAGATGTATTTGCACAGCTCGTCAAGTTACAAAAAGATAGCGATCTGAAATGTGCGTAAAAATTAACACTAATCACCTCCTTCTAACAGGAACAGAAAGACAAAATGTCAGGAAGGCTGCAGAATTACTATCCAGAACTGTTGCCGCTGCTATTGAATATACTCTACCTGAAAATGAACATGTAGATACATTTTTTAATACTATAAATGATGGCTTTGATGTGCTAAACTCTAGATTAACTTATCATTAAACAGATAAGTTGAAAAGTGCCTATGGGATTAATTTAAATGAGCAGAATGCTCCCCTTAACCCCCTTTTTTTTATGATATGTGCGAATCTATGCGAGCAAATGGGAGAAACAAACTATTACCTTTCCAAAAGGGCTTCCTAATATTTAGCCGTAGTCTTCAAGGGTTCTACACAGAGCTACACTCTGAAGGATAATAATATATTATGGCAGCAATATGTAATCAAGACGACCTTGAGTCTTATTTTTCTTTGATTACAGGCCTTGGTAGATTTTATGATCATCCGCTACCAATGGCTGCGAGCCAAAGAATAAAATCTTTACTTTTGAGCCGCAGTGCATCAGTAACAATAAAAACTGGGAAATGTTCAAATGTAGACACAACCACATTAAGTGTCGATGTACGTAATACAAAATCTGAGATGTGATATCCGGGGTGATTCACAAGTAGAATCTATAGTACAGGTGGAAATTGAGAGTGAGCAGCCAGAAGAGGAAGAATGTATACCAACTATTGAACACCAGTTAACAGAAAGTAAAATAATATTCATGGACAAGTATTAGGAGAAAGCACAAACTTACTAAAGATTTTCGAAGGTTATATTGCTTATAGAGTGAAAAAGAAAAAGCTAGTGCGTGGGCTCAGATTATATTTAACATGGAAGAGGACTTTAATACATTTCATGGCGGTGGTTTGAATAATGATTGTGATGTGATGAAAACACTAGTGAACATCCTCAAGTAGAAGTATAGTGACATAGATAAATTTGCTATTTCATGTTATGTTTGAACGCGGACCTTTATTAGAATGAAGTCTTGTCAGAAAAGACCAATCTACGGTAGCAAGAAGTCTTATGGCGGTAGGAAGAAATCAAAGAAACTAGTTAAACTTTGATGAGTTAATTTCTGCGAGTTTATCCAATACTACATTATTTTATGATAAATTTTATTTTATGTCTTGCCAACATTATTTTATTTGTTTTTAATCTTGAATTATAAGAAATGGTCTTATTTGTATTTATTTTGTGAAACTTTCTTGTAACTCCTTAAACATGTTCTTCATTGCGTAGTTTTATCACAATGGCTGGAAGTGTAATCTGTACAGTTTTAAATCTTAATTATTACATCTAACTTAAATAAAAAAGCATGAGGAAATGGTTATAAATTGTCAAATGTGAAACTGATAATCAAATTCAAATTTACTTTAAAACATCTGTTAAGAGAGATGCAGGCAGCTACCAGGCAGTGTTATAGTAATGGACTAGCGCGGCCAGTGGGCACCGAGTGATGTGTCAAAGGGGTGGGAATGGGGGAGGCGGGGGCGGGAGCGGGGGCGGGGGAAATGCACGTGGACCCTACCGTGTATTCTAAGTACTGCGAATCTACCTACATAAGCTACAAACTCCACTTTTGACAATTCTTTTGTTATTTAAGTTGCTCTTGTTTTAAGGTGATTCCTCAAGTAGGATCGTACATGTGCTAGCAAAAATATATGCCTCGTATCCTCGGACCCTACTTACTCAGCTCATTCCAAGAAAGGTCCTTTGTTTTTCAATAACATATGAATGCATGAGCAAAGAAGTACAGTGTTTGAAATTTTGTCAGAGATAATTTTACAATCGGAAGTTTTACTAGGTGTATCTTGAAAGTGAATATTAAAATATGTGTTAGCTAATATTTTATTGATGACATTTGCAATTAAAACCATATTAAGTAAAAAAAAAATAGGTTTTATATTTATTTGTGGACCTCCCTTTAAGGTGGCGGGCAAAAAATTCCAGTGGGGTCAAGTTAATCCCAAGGGGGCGGGGGGTCCAGATCACCCGGATCTCAACCTTTCTACGCTCTTGATTACCTGGAGTTTTTCTATCTGTCTGCCAAATTTAGACTTTCTACGACACGTAGAAGTCATTTTTCTGTTTAACCTCCCCGTATATTTCCTAGGGTGTCCTCTAAAAATTAATGGTTTTTAGACTTTTTATTATTTGGAATGGTCCCTTTTAATGTACTGCCACTGCCAACAACTAAATTTCCCACCTAATATATAGAGTTTTTTTTCTCTTCTAATTATAGTTCCCCCCAATATTTATCAAAGTCTTAATTTAAAAAATTATCATTTTTATATTTTCCTGGTTAATCGGGTGTTACCCTTACATTGCTACTAAATTTCAGTTTTTAAGCTCATCTTGAAGTGGGTTTTCTTTCCTTGTCAGATCTTATTTCAGCTTTATATAATATATGAATTTCTTATTAATCTATACTATACAGATTAATTAAGACATTCATCCGATTCAGTGGCCTAATGGTCTAAGGCATCATTCTCGTGTTCGAACAGGTGACAGAAAATAAAAAAATATAAGAGTTTCGTATAAGTGAATAAACTTTATATGTATAGTAAATAACGGTGACCTGGCGGTTTAAGGGTAAGGTGCCAGACTTCTATGCTGGGGGTCCGGGGTTCAATCCTCGGTCCCGGCACAGATTTATCTGATTGACAAACCCTTCCTTTACCCCTGACAAGAAGTGTGTTAATCACAGCTTGTAATGTGTGGAATGCCAGGCTTCCACCGTGGTTCGGATTCCACGTTAAACTGTAGGTCCTCCATTTCATCTCACAACCATCCTACCCTTACACATTAACGTAAGTGAGTATAACCCGAACGGGTTGTAATACGCGGTGCTAATAATAATAATAATAATAACAATAATAATAATAATAATAATACAGTAAATAATGAAAAATATATTTCTCTCGTCGATTGGTATTTGGTTCACTAAATACGCAATAGCGGAACAGATTCTCCGACTTTTCGGAATCTAAAAGGCGTTGTTTTATGAGCTATTTTCCACGCGCCATATAAGTCTTGTTGGTAGTTATTTGAGGATTATGTTCTTGTTGAGAGGTAGTGAGTGATTTGTATCGGTAGTTTTAGAGAGTGCGGAGGGTCTGGTTCTCTCACCGGCTATACGCTCCAATAGACCGCACTTCACTCGTGAAGGTCATGCCAATGACTCTGCTAATTATCGGAAAGCGCGGGTTCGACACACTTTACCCTCCAAGTTCATCACCTCTACGCCTGGCTGCACTCTAAGCACATTCGGTGCATCAACAAGCTTCATTATACTGTGTTAGTTTAAAAAAAAATTAAATCTGGAAATCGAATTGAGACTTTGAAATTAAAATGTTATTTTAGGCAAGATGTTTTGGTGGGAATTCACCTCTTCCAAAGGACAGCTTTTCAAAAATCAAAGACTAGCTAGGATAATTAATATAGTAAAGATATTAATACGGATTAAAAAATGGTAGATAGAACTTATTCAAAATATAAACTAGTAAAACTACTTTAAAGAAGTAATTAAAGATGCTTCAAGATTTAACCGGGTAAACTAGTGGAACGGCTTCCAGGCGGTACCTAGCAGACTATTCAAGACCGTTAATAGCAGAATAACTTTTAAACTTTTTTTTTATTAAACTGTAAAACTACTTCAATGTTCTTAATTTTTTTTTCATATTTTTTGTGATATTTCAAATATTCACTTAAACATGTAACAGGATTGTACTCAAGATAGGGTGGTGTCCTATTGGTCTAAGGGTAAAATGTCGGACTTCTGTGCTGGTGGTCCGGGGTTCAATCCTCGATCCCGGCACAGATTTATCTGGTTGTTAAAGCCCTCCTTTAACTCTGACAAGACGTGTATTAATCGCAACTTGTGAATGTGTGGAATGCCATGCCTCCACCGTGGTTCGGATTCCACGTTAAACTGTGGGTCCACCATTTCATCTCACCATCATCCTACCATTACACATTAGCGTATATGCGCATAAACCGAACGGGTAGTGAGACGCGGTGCTTATAATAATAATAATAATAATAATAATAATAATACAGATAAAAATATATAAATAGATTTTAAATTTTCTAAGTTAAAATTATCTTGTTTTTCCTCTTTGCTAATGTGTAAAAAATTTGTAAAATGATCAAAAACTACAATCTATAATAGGTTCTTAATATTTTAAAAAGCAATGGGAGTATATAGAATTAGGTACATTCATTTCAAAATAAGACATGTTAAAACTTTTTACAACCTCCATTTGTTGGAACGTGGACTGAATATCGCTGGTAACGGGAAGATTGGGTTGGGTGTCTATTCTAGGCCGGGTGTAGAGAGTGTAGTTTTTCCTTAGTTGTTTTCCACACCCCGTATATGTAAACTTGGGTAAATTTCCTCTAAATTCTCCTTATACATTCCTCATTAGGGTAATATTATGGCGTGCTGGCTTGGACGGATAATAAAATGTGGGTGGAAAAAACCCACTATTTTGCACCCAATGAATATTTCAACCACACCGAGATTTAAATTATTATTTTTTAAATATCCCTAGAGTCAGATAGTTAAATGTCTCAGCAAAAACGCCTCAAAGATTTTATATCTATTCGAGAAGCGAAGAAGATTGTTCACTCATTCTAATAAGGTCAGGGTACAAATCCAAGTGAGGTTTTCTGAGAACACTTTTTTATTCTACCTCCACGAAGGTGCGAGTATTTTCCCTCAACATTCTACCTTTCCCAGCTCTATTCCATTTGTGTAAAAATTCAGGTAAGACGTGATACATTAAAGGGGGGAGGGGGGGGGGAAATCCGGGAGCTTTGGAATAATGGAAGATTCGCCACCAAAAACGCGCGAGGAATTAAATGTCACAATATCCCAACTATCTCCTGAAAAATGAGTATTGTAGAATTTAGAGAAAACCTACCCACATTTTTGTGAAGGGAGGTTGGAAAGACATTTAGATAATTAGCTATGTATAAACCCAACCAGGATTCGAATCCCAAACTACATAATGTAGGCAAACCAGCAGACCCGGCCTTGTGGACATCGTTGCTGATCTCCCGGTTTTGAAATCACTAACTAAGGGCCAGTTTCATAGTCAAATTTAGTACGCCTCAAAGTGCGGCGCTACACTAAGTACATGACGACACCTACCTATACCAGAATGGAATGGGCCAGTTACCTACGCGAGAACGGCCCATTACATTCGAGTTTAGGTAGGTGTCGTCATGTACTTAGTGTGGCGCCGCACTTGAGGCGTACTAAATTTGACTATGAAACTGGCCCTAAGACGAAAATGTATTAATGCGAAACAGGGTTTGGTCCAATACCGTTTACACCTAGGTGAGTGGAAACAAAGCTATGTTTATGTAGGCTCACATTTTAATCGAAGAGGAAAGTCGAAAATGTACAAGAAATTTTAAGAAAATTGTAGATTCATGAAGTTAATTCATATCAAGTCACAATAGGAAATTTTCTTTATTATTTAAGAATTTAATTAATTTCGAATGACCCGCCTCTGTGGCGCAGTTGGCTAACGCTCTAGTCGTGTTGAGCTCGATTGCTGAGGACGGGGAGATCGAGGTTCGAATCTCGGTCGGGTGAAATAGGGGGTGGTTTTTCCTAAATGGTTTTCCACTCTCCCTCCACGCAAATGCGGGCTCACTTCCTCTAATTCATCCTTCCCAATTACTTAATCCATTAGCGTAATTAGCACTTAAAGCGTATAAGCCGAACGTTTAGTAAGACATGGTGCTAAATAATAATAATATCGAATGGATATAGTCAAATTAGAGTAAATTTGCGGTACAGTTCGATACATCTTGGCAAGGAAGTAACTCGGTACAGTTCGATACATCTTGGCAAGGAAGTAACTAACTTCAATTAGTGTATCATTATCTGCTTAGCAGACAATGTGTCATGTTTAAGGTAAGCTACAAATATTTATTATGTGTTTAAGGCGTTATGAATTAGTACTTAATCATGAAGTATAATTCAAGAACTTTTAAAATAAACTCAATAGTTTATACTTTATTGTAGTTATTATTACCACTAAATATAACATTTATATATATATATATATATATATATATATAAATTAACATTATTTCTGGGGATTAAATTTCTCGGGGATAGCACTGCACCGAATTGTCGAATGTCCCCAAACTTTCCTGGAAATTATCGATGAGCCAAAAGTTTTCCCTGTCGAATCTTATTAAATACGCTGCGCGAAGTATTATTTTCTCTCAAGTTTTGATTCGAATCGGTTAGGTGTGAGCGGAAACAATGTTTTCTGGTTGGTGCGCTTCGATTAAACTAGGTGTGAACGGCCCCTTACATCTAGGTTCTAATTGTGTTTGTTCGGTAATTAAAACAGGATAAGCCACTTAATAGCATGTGAAAGGATTAAATGCCAACCAAAATATTTTGCAGTGTTTGGATATTTAATTGGTTCATTTTGTTTGTGTTTGGCTTAAATGACATCGCTTTCAAAAGTGAAAAGTCAAATTACAGTATAAAATAATGTACAGCGAAAACAGTTAACAACTTTAGAATTAAAAAAAACCAAAGTGGTGGGGAGGGGGAAGGAGAAGAGGGTAAGGGGAAGAGATTGAAAATAAAAGCGAAAGTTGCCAGAGCACGTATTTTCGGCGGGAAATATCTGTCATGCAGTATGTCTCTCGGATGGGGTGTGTGACGTTATTTCGCGGCGTAAACTCACTCCGGAAGTTGCAACCCCTCCAACAGATACCGCAAGTTAACTGGTTGGAAAGGGGTGGAGAAGAGGGGTGGGGGGGGGATGTTTGGTGCGTGCTAATAGCTGTACGATAACCGTATCACGACCCTTAAAAATCTCTCCCCCCCCCCACTCCTCGTATAATTCCGCCGGTACCAATCCCTCTGCAACAATAATGGCTACCACTATTCCATGTTTATTGCCCACGAAAACACCGGCGTTCGTGGCCTTATCAATGTAGAGGGAGGAGGGGGGAGGGTGTAGTGGAGTGTTACGAGAGGGCTCTTTATGAAGGCTTTTTTTTTGTGTGTGTATGTATGTACATGTTGAAAGGGGTTTGGGTGGGGTGGAGGATATTACATTGCGACACATCTACTCTGTTGAGTGTACACATCGAACCCTCTAACACCCCTTAACTTGCTCTTCCCCCCACGAGTTGCAAATTGAAATCACGCCGCCAAAATAGTCTGTAGTCATGGGCGTCATGGCTTACGAGGAAAAAAGGTACAAAACACTCGTACCCACTTGAGGATTGAACAGTAACCGCTTGATTTCACATGTCCAAAAACGTTGAACAAAATGTGATCTTGTGTGGTACAATTTATGGAGTTGCTGAACTTATTTTATTGGTAAATTTACCAAACACTTTCCAGATACACATTATTATATTAGCACAAAATGTCTAAACCAACTTAGCATGTGGAGGGTACGAGGGAAAAGAGGGAAATCAATTTACACCTATTTTTCAGGACAACAAGTCTTACACAGTATTTTAACGACCATAGCATACCTGTTTTTTAATTAGTTTCCTAAGAAATGTATGTAGAAAAACTCGTATAGACAGAGTCAGTAATGAATGGGTGCTGAAGGAGTACCGTTTGAAAAGGAATCCAATAGGTCAATGTGAAAGAAACGTCTTACGTTGGTTTGGGCATGTTGATAGTATGAGTGTGGATCGAATAACGAAGAAAATATATGGAGGTAGAGAGTGTGGATCAAAGGGAAGGGGTAGACCATATAAGACGTGGCTAAATGTTGCAGATGATTAGACGAATGTGTGAAAAAGAGAAACATTTATAGTTTTAAGAATAAAAGAGAATGTATGACTTGGTGTTGTTGAAACAAAGGAAGTATGTAAGGATAGGGAAGTGTGGAGAAAGTTAATGAGGATGGACTAAGTACGGGGCTTTTTTTGAGCTATATTCACAGTTTCTTGCCTTCCCCGTAAGGTAACTATGGGATTAGGTATGTGTGTGTATATGTGTGTGCGTGTGTGTATGTATGTGTGTGTATGTATAAATGCATTAATTTAAATAGGCCTATGTCAGAAATAATTTTAACTAAAATCCAAAGAGCATTAAAAAGGCTTAGTGATTGTTTAACAGATAGTAGTATTAAATCAATTTGAGTTATAAAGTAAGACTTCCTCCTTTTTATCCCGTACCTTCAATATATTAATAAACAATATATTAATTCACTCCAAACCCAACTGCTAGATAATACGTAATAATCAATCACTAGATTGACCAGGTATTCAAATAGTATATACCCATATCGGCCTGAATGGAAATCAACGTTTCCTGTATTGTAATCTATCACCCTAACTACCTAACCATAGAGACAAACTTTACTAACATTTGTTTTTTCTTTGTTATTACATTCCTGTGAAAATGTTGGAAATCTTGATTTAGATTTCACCATCTTATAAAATTCAATGAGGCAGGGAAATTTCAAAGAAAAGCATTACCTGAAGAAATATATAATTACGTAAAGCAAATTGTTAAAAAAAATTGCTCCCATTTTAACTTAAGGGATTCAACCCCCACCCTTCGTATCAGAGTCAAGCTCTGATGCTAATAATAATACATAATTAAACGTCTTTGAGCGAAATTTACCCAATTTTAATTTTAGCGTGATCACATTCCAATTATTTCTACGTATTTTTTATAAAGTGGGGATATTTATGACGCAAGAAAAGGTAAGTTTTTTTTAGTTTTTATATAAAAACTTTTTTGATCAAAATAAATCAAATATTGCTCCAGTAGAAACCGATAGTTTAATTTTCTTCACGTGGTTATATCAATAGTTGTTAAATAGCTGTTCAGGGTGGCTTGAAATGTAATGACAACTTTTTCTCTTCATTTAAAAAGTCTGTGATCTAGTGTTGTTATGATCATAATATATATTTAACAATTATTACTGTTGATATTATCACCTGAGGAACAAATATTTAACAGCTGTGTATATCACCACTTGAAGAACAGAATGATATCTAACAATAGTTCATATCACCATGTGAAAAAAAAGTATACACTATGTTTATAATGGAGGGATATTTTATTTATTTTGGCCCGAAAATTGTTTTGCTATAAAAATTGCAAAAATACTGTTCTTTTCTCATGTTCCCTACACCCCTACGTTAATCCAGAAAGGCAGAATAAGTACTAATGTGTGGTTAGAATAAGTACTAATGTGTGGTTAGAGTAAGTACAAAAAATTTAATTATATTCATACATGAAATATAGCATGTTACTTCACCGATGTCAATTTGTAGGTATTCTCCATCAAACGTGCCTGCCATAAAATCAATATAAAATCAATATTCCGTTGATATTAACTTTTTTTAAATAAAGTTTTGTTGAAGTGTTGGAAGCTATTTGTAAAGGATTAAATTTCAACAAGCAGATATTTATAAGTCAAATGAATAAAATTTCAGAATCTCACTCCATATTTTAAAAATATGATCACGTAGGCGTATGAAGTTCCATATTAATTTAGAACCATAGGTATGACATAACATTGAGATATGTCGCTTTTATTCTCACTTAAGCATTTCTAAGGGGTCACAGAAATAGCCCTGTCCCATCGCCCTTGATGTTTCTCGTAGAAGCGACAGCAAGAAAACACTTAAAGCTCAACCATTCTGTAGATAAGACGCCGTTCTAAGGGAAATGTATTCTGTGGTAGATGCCCAGTCTTCGCTTAAAACGACAATATGAGAATTTTACTAAAACCAAGACTTGTCACAGCTAATTTTATAAGAGACACTCACAGAAAATAGTGAATTCATATCAAGACAAACTAGTAATAATGTAAAGCGATTAAGAAAATTACATATTAAAAAAGAGCCTTATTAGTCTGGGGAGTCTATTTTAATTATTTAAAAAAAAATGAGCTCAAGTAAATCTGTAGAAGATCATCTGAAACATGAGAGATTTAACCATCCACTTCGACATCAAATAAAAACAAGTTTAGAACACTTAAATTAGATGGTCGTGTATTAAAAAAAACTTAAGCTATTTCCATATAATTATTCAGTTTTTTTGAACAGCTTTATTAATTGCGAAGTTGAGTTATACCGTTGAAATAACGTCGATACTTAAACTAATTATTTTGACCAAACTCTAATATTGTAAAGTCAGTAAATCTAAACCACCAAACATATTTGCTTGGCCACGTGGAGCTGATTTAAATCAGGATTATAATTCATATAAAAAAAGTATATGTCGCTAATTTAGGAAGCTATGAGTCTTTTAAGTCTACTTTTTAGGATGAGTGTCGCATCGTAAGTAACATTTTGACATATGTGAAAACAATAAGATACAACCAACAATAAAATGTTACAATAGTTTTTTGAATTAAAATAGTTCGATATTTAACTCTTATTAGCAAATGAAAAACACGTTTTGGTGGGCATGCGTTCAAAATGTCAAACTTGTCTAGTTTGATCTGGGTGTGAAGTGGAGGTCAGAACTCAAGTCCAGTCGGTTACACAGAGGTTTTTTTAGACCCTAAATTCTTTGTCAACCTACCTCCACGCAAATGTGTGCACATTTATTGTAGATTTTACATCACTACTTCCTTCACCATTAGTGTAATTCAATGCGTACAGTCCAGAGGGTTATTAAGACACGGTGTTAATTTATTTTTTAATGAACGTGTCCAAGTATTAAGATAGGGATTTGGGATTTCGAGAAAAGGCCGTTGATTTCGCAGTTCTTATAGAAAAACTTTTTTTTAACCAAAATATATCAAATATTGTTCGAGAAGAAACAAGTTTAATTTTTTTTTAACATGGTGATATCAATACTTGTTGAATATCTGTCATGAACATACCTATAAATTAGATGAAAAACTTTATAAATAAAGATCAAAAGTTGTAATTAAATTCCAGGACACCCTTGACAGATATTCAAGAACTGTAGAGGTCGCCATGTGAAGAAAATTAAGCTAGCCATATATTTGTAGTAAAGCAATAGGCCTATTTGGTTTATTTGGGCCAAAAAAGTTTTGATATAAGAATTGCATCACGCTTACATTTTCTCGCGTTCCGTATGACCCTAACTTAGAGGATTGAAAGGAAACTGCCAATCAGTCATTTATAATTTAAATAGGAGTTTTAAAAATATGGTTGATATAAATTGTATTTATAAGAATAAAAATAGTAAAATATGTGAATAAAAAAGTAACAATAATTAAATTTTTAAAGGAGGAACGTAATGTGAAAGAAGAGCTATTAACTATACTTTGACGAATTCAAGCATATATATATATATATATATATAGTATCCATATGTATTTTATAAAAGGTCCTTTCTACCGAAACTCAACTATAGCTGCTAAGTTTATTATTTCAATGAGCACCCATGTACACACATATACAGTCTATCCGGCGTAGTAGTGGTGGTAACTAACAGCTAGCGGGAGAGTTTTATTTCAAACATTAATTGAAAGTCTCTAATGTTAACCCATGGGGGAATGGAATTTTCATTAATAGTTTATTAACAATATTATTATTATTAGCACCACGTCTTACTACCCGTTCGGGTTATACGCACTTACGCTAATGTGTAATGGTAGGGTGATTGTGAGATGAAATGGAGGACCTACAGTTTAACGTGGAATCCGAACCACGGTGGAGGCCTGGCATTCCCCACATTCACAAGATGTCTTGTCAGAGGTGANCTTACGCTAATGTGTAATGGTAGGGTGATTGTGAGATGAAATGGAGGACCTACAGTTTAACGTGGAATCCGAACCACGGTGGAGGCCTGGCATTCCCCACATTCACAAGATGTATTGTCAGAGGTGAAGGAAGGGTTTGGTAATCAGATAAATCTGTGCCGGGACAGAGGATTGAACCCCGGCCACCAGCATAGAAGTCCGACACCTTACTCCTAGACCACCAGGCCACCGTTTATTAACAAAAGGTATTAATATAAATAACAAGCTTTTTTGTTATGTGGTTGTGGTAACACGAGATAAATAGTGTAATGAATAATGAAAAATGTCTTATATTAATAGGTTTATATTTTTATAATTTGCCACAAAAATGTGGGGGCCTATATCATAAATAACTTAGAAAAAAAATATATTTTGTTAGTGTCAAAATACAGAGTTTAATTTTTGTAAACACAATTAAATGAATATCATTTATTAACACATCAACTAACCAAACTAGTTTCATCAGTGTACCAGCTTGTTTTTTAAGTAAAGCCAACATTTTACAAGCTCTCGCATTAAAATAGCTTTTAATGGTGAACTACAAACGTTACTTCCAAAAGAAAAGAAACATCCAAACAGTAATTTTCATAAACAAAATGTAGTAGCTTTAAATACACGTTATGTGTGGAATGCCAGGCCTCCACTGTGGTTCGGATTCCACGTTAAACTGTAGGTACACAATTTCATCTCACAATCACCCTACCAACACATTAGCGTAAATGCGTATAACACGAACGGGTAGTAAGACGCGGAGCTAATAATAATAATTTAAATACACGTTCATCACTTTGGTGGTCACGTGGTTTAACGTGATAGTCCCGTGTTCGTCTAGACTGCTGAAGATCGGGGTTCGATCCTGATCGGGTGCACTGAAGATGGTTTTCTGAAATGGTTTTACACTATCTCCGCGCAAATTCTAGTGCATTTTATATAAAATAAGCCTTCCTAATCCATTGACCATCAGTGTAATTAGTGATAGGTGTGTAGCCTGAACAGGTAGTAAGACGCGGTGTTATAATAAACAACCTTTCACCAAGTGAATTAACATATAAAGCGTGTAAATAAAAAAAAATTCCATTCACAGTAGGAATTGACTTCTGAAAGGCCTTTTTCCCTACCATAAATCTATTATATAGTAGGATATTGGTAGGAAAAAAGACCTTTCAGAGAGTAATTCCTACCGTGAATGGAATATACCATTTGAACGTGTTCCCAGTGATAATATAATCATAGTTTTTCAAATCATATTGTTTAGAGTAAGTACACATGAAAGTAGACCCGGTAACTTTTTCTGGCTGTCAGTTACCACCAGAACTACGCTGGATAGCACTTTAAACACACACACACAAACTCACTGCTTGACCAGTAGACCTAACCCAGTTCTGATTCAGTATTTATCTTTTCGTTGTAAAAACTGGCCATGATGGAGCTTTCAAGCCAGAGTTAAAAAGTTTTGATTGATGATCTCAAATTACTTGACGAAACAGTTCAGTGAGTGTTATCAGTTCCCTACGTGTTTGTTCAGGTAGCCCGAATCCCCCCACACTCGTTGCTTCTCCTGTCAATTAAGGTTTCCCGCTGTTTAAATTACCAATTATAATGACGTTCAAATCAATCTTAGTAGGTGTCGCTGATTTATCAGCAAGAGGGCAAAACCACCTTAATAAATTCCATTTGCAGGCGGGCTGAGACACACAAGTTAGAATTCATAACGGAACACCAGAGGGCAAAAAAATAAAAGGCAATTTCAGGCATAATACTTTTTTGATCTGATTAAAATCTTTTCGTTGATTTGAAACATTTAATTTTAAAAAAAAGTTTTTTATAATTAATTATAAATGGGCAACTTTGAGATTTGGTTTTAGACCTTAATGGGTCAAAGGTCCACGTGATGTCAAGGTAGATAAGTTATGTTAAATAGCTAAAACCATGGATTTTTAGATTATTATTTTTTACTCCCTGTTTCACTACCAGTCTAAAATACACGTATATTTACACTAATGAATAAATATGATAAAGGTAGGGTTTTAGAGTGAATGTACTTACATTTGTGTCTAGAGAGATTGGAAAAATATTCTCAGTACACTCTGCTGGTTGACGCCTTAGTCCACGTGAGTAATATATTATTTGGCACGCGCACTAGAGAGTTTTAACTTAAATTCAAATGAGTTAGTAAAAAGCTACTTCCTTAACTACAATCTAGAGCCTAGGTCTTTATATGTTAGATTTTATGGTTGTATTTATCTCAATTTCTTAAGAGATTTAAATTTTTGTCATGTTAAAAAATATAAATAATTATAAGCTGAACAAGACTTTGCATAAACCTGGGTAATGTAAATTTTTGAAAGCAATCCTAGCAAATATATATAAATAATTAGACTATGAACAAGACTTTGCATAAACCTGGGTAATGTAAATTTTTGAAAGCAATCCTAGCAAAAAAAAAATAATCTTGACGTGTCTTGTTGAATTTCACTTTTCCTTTCCCATTCTTTCCTCGATAAATTCGTAAAATTATACAGTATAGATTAGGGATCACAATGTGCGGGGAGTGGGTGGGTGGGGTAAGGGGAGGAAACCGCAAGAACCGTCCCAGCAAGCACGCGGGGCAAACCTCGCGTCTGCTATTGAATTCCAATACCCTCCCGCCCTACAACCGCCCTCCTGCCTTACGAACCAGCTATGAAACAACCCTCCTTTGGACCCCCCTTAACCCCCTCCAACCAAGAAATTCGATATCATGTTACAATACAACCTCTTGCATTCCCCTAAAGCCAACCACTGCCTATAGTTTTATTTTTATTTTTACTTTACTCCCAGCCATCTATGTACCCCTTGACTACTCCCCCTAACCCACTCCAGAAAAACCATTTGAACACCCTCACGAAGATGAAACAACCTTGGTAAAAACTTGATGGCATACAAAATAGTTTGTGGGTGCAAAAATAAATGAAACCAAAGAAAGAGCAATGATTCTGAGAGAATACAACTAAGTAATTCATAAATGCTTATTGTTTTTAGTCAGTGGCTACTCTAACCACCTAGAAAGGAAAAGGTCCAGGGTTCAATTCCTGGATCAATAGATAAAAGCTATAATTTGTTGAATTGGAATTTTCCCTTTGATAACGATGAATTAACGTCTTGGATTTGTGGGTGTCGTGGTTACTGTAGAATTAGTCTAGTCTGTTGTGAGTTGTGTGTTGATGTGATAAGTTGGTTTAAAATTTACACATCCTGTACAAGTAGTAGTGATTTATTGGGTTTATTTCAGGCCACTTAACCGCAGAAATGTATTTAGCACTTGGGTCTTCAAGTTACTTGTACGCCACCTCATTTCGCACTATAGGCTCACATTAAGAAGGTTTATTAAAGTTTCGATATAGAAAATGAGAACATGCTTACGAATAGAATATTTTCTGTGTTTGTTAAAGCAGAAACACAACGAATATAAATCAAACCTTACGGTCGTAATTTCAGAGACCATTAAATATTTCAAATAGATAGTACAGGAATTGGATAAAAATATAAAATACTAGAGAGGCTAATAAAACTTTATCTATAAAGTTAGAAACATGGTATGTTAAAGGATTAAATAGGATAATGTGTAGGAGAAAGGAAAGTGAAGTTGTGGTAAAAAGGAAAGACTTTGACATGTGACGCTGTAAATTCTTTTTAAAACAACTGAGCGGTAGTGGGTTATAGATTAATTAAAACATAATCACGACAAATGAAGCTTGAAATCAGGTTGAAGAATGTTTGTGGTTTTGAAAGAATGCTTAGCTAAAGATAAAAAAAATTCCTGGTGTTCGCGTTAATTAACATAGTATCGAGTGACACACACACACACACACACACACACACACACACATGGCTGGTCTGGGCGGAAAGTCAACGCCATTTTATGCCTTCAGCTTCAGCGGTGTTATTTAAGTTTAAACCTTTCTTCTATAAGGTATATGGCACTAAATAAAAGCTCTATGCCCATGAGTGTCTCGACTTGTTTATTTAAAATAACCTACTTTCCCACATATTAAAACCATGTTAAATACAGCCACAAAAATGTTTTAGAACCAACAAAATGTAGCATCTATTATTTAAACTAACTATCTGTAAAAGAGGATAGAAACATTCAGTAAATTTGGAAATTTCCTTACTTTTCACGATAAAAATACATACATTTTAATATAGTTTTTTAATCCATTTGAAGCAACAAATAATTTTTCTCAATACATCTATTTTGTTTTATTAAATATTTGACACATTAACATTATTAAATATTTGAGTGTTCTTAATAAAATTGCATGAATTAGAGATATAACTAATAGTTAACACTGGTGTGTATCTCTTATGATCCATAACAAGAATATTATTAAAGATAAACCCATATTCTTAAAATTCGAGTATTTTTTAAAAGATTTTCCTTAATTTTCCCTGTTACACAAATTCCATAACTTTTCCAGAATTTATTGAAGAGAAAACTTTGGAATTTTATTTCATCTTTAATTATATCACTATAAAATCTCAAAATTTATGAAAATTTAAATTCGGATATTCTGGACGAACATTAGAATGGGAACCACAAACCCTAATAAATTAGAGAAAACATTTATAGTCAATTGTAATACACACATTCCATATAAATTAATATATAATATAATCACGTAAAAAATAAACAATGCCAGATTGATATAATCAAATATTCTACAAGAGTCTTCTTCCATTATGTCAACTTGGCAAATAAAAATAATAATCTAGCCATATCACTACAGCAGATATAAACATATATTTTACTTACCATTTAACAATTTTAAGTAAGTATATTACGTTTCAAGCTTCTTAAACAAACATTGAATAGAATTGTTTTAGTGATATTTTAATTAGCCCTTCGTTTGTCCTACATGTTACACATGTTGATAATATACGTTATTATTAGCAAGGGTGTCCAAACAGTGCTAGAAACATATTTATGTATTCACACATAGCTTCCAGCGTGGCAAAGATAAGTTGGTCTAGCTATGGAATAGTAGAAATGCCCTCGAATTCATTGAGCCGAGAAGTTGACTACGGTCAAGAACACTCCCAGGCAATAATAAGAAATGGTCGGATCGGTGATAGGAAGTGGATTTTTGGTCCTTTTTGAGAGGAAGCTGGAAGTGATGATGTTGGGGGTGGTTCAGGGTAAGGAAGGGGGAGAGGTGGTTCTGATACCAAGAACACAGGGGGTAGGAAGTAGAAGGAACCTTCTGCTAAAAGCATTCCCAGATCACAAGTCATATATACAACATTGACGGGTAGTAGCATGGAATGTACAACCAAGTTGCCAAAAAAATGAATACAAATATATAGGCCTACTGGCTCTACAGTTCATTTTACAAGTCTTACAAATCATTATCTGAATTTTTTTACTGGTTTTCTCATAATAAAGGCTTCAGTTATTTAAAATTATTAACAGAAATTTAAAAAAAGAGTCAAATACCATGAAAAAAGTGTTTTTATATATGGTTTTATATGGTTTAATTTATATTTGAACATAGTCTCCAAATACCCATTTTGAACAAATTCATTAGAGCCACATTGTAAATATATCGAATTTATTAGTAAACTAGCATTATGAGCTATAACTAAAACAGAGAATTTAGCCTCGAGCTCAAAATTTTAACTTAGTCAATAGCGAGTCCCCCTGATGAGCTAAGGGCTCAGGGTTCGATTCCAAACATGGCTAAGACATTCAACATAGATTAAATGTTGGTTTCCTATTTTACAGTGATGAATGACCGGCCGGGAAATGGGTGTTATGTCTGTGCGAGATTTAAGACAGTGTATAAGTAATGTTCTGATTAAATCGGACTGTTTAGAAAGTGCAAATTAAATGCTTTGAATAAATTAAATAACCTTAATATAAAACCATATAACAAATGTGTATTAAATATGAACAGAATCTAGTGAACCGTTTAATTTGTATAATCAGATACAATAAACCCAAATATTGATAAAGATATGGTGGTATTAAAATAAGAAGAAGCCTGCTTCGGTGTCGGCATGGTTTAACACGCTACTCTCGTGTTAAACTAGACTGCCGATTACGAGGATATAAAGGTTCGAATCTCAGTCGGCTGTAACGAGGGTGGTTTTTCCAAATGGTTTTTACACCCTCCCTACACACAAATGCAAGTACACTTCCTATAAATCTAAACTTACCAATTTTTTAAACTACTAGCTTAATTATTACATTTACGTGTATCCGGTACGAGTAGTAAGACGCGGTGCCATAAAAACAAACAAAAAATATAATCTAATTCAAACGTAATCAATTATACTTGAATATTATTTTATCTCTTAAGTAGTGTGAGTCCAGGCAGTTATTATATTAAAATCTATAAAAAAAACATAATATTACAAAGTTTCGTGAACACCCATTATGTTTAAATGTGGCAATAAGAATTTTAAAAAATCAAGTACAATATCTTCTATTCAAAGTTACTGGCATGGTTATTTCAATTATTTATTAATTTGTTTATTCAAACTGTCATGAACGAAGATGAATTTATTTCTGTAGGATTAATAAAATGGTGTTATTTATTAGGTATATGTAATGTATTTGAAAATATAAAAATAGCTAGAAAAATTAAGAAGGACAATTTATAAAGCTCCAAGATTTCGGTTAAATAAAAAGCCATTTTTTATTAAATAGCGGATTAAAGACACCTATGTATATTATAATTCTCATTAAAAGGGTCTTCTAAAAAATATAAAATATTTTTTGTAAAAAATATATTTATAACATTTTACTATTTTACTTGGGTTATTGTATATGTATTGATGTCTTATAAAAATTGACAGCTTGGATTTTATGACTTAGTTTAAATAAACGAACGTAGATCTTGTAGCTTTTCTAGCTGTCAGCTGTAAGGTCCTATCTGTGTTGAAAGGACGGTACCTGGTGGTACATTAATGCCTGTCATCGGAGTTTCAAAGTAACTTTAGTATAATTCTATAAGGAAGAACCACATATCTTATATAATCATATTTGATCTAATATGACGTAGTTATCCTTATTGAGAGACAATATTAAATAATTATAAAACAATATTAGTAATACAGTAAAATACGATCAATGTTGACAGTTAAAAAATATTTTTGTATTTTCCTAACTGCTCTTTTTCCCAGAATAATACTAAATACATGATTACTCTTAAGCATTTAAGTTTAGTGTAAAGTGATTTAATCAAAGGTAAAACCTGATCTTGCTCTGTTGAGAAATCAAAGATCTAATATTTTTCATTCAAACCGAATAAATATTAATAATAATAATAATAATAATAATAATCATTTATATTTAACTAGTACTTTATCTTTACAGACTCTTCGTTTCACAATTATTAAAAGTTAAAAAAAGTTTCCGAAGAATTTTAGTTTCATAATTATTTGTTTCCTAACACTTTTTATCTGACAGTAATGAAGGAGTACTGAAGGAGTGCGGTTTGAAAGGGGATCCAACAGGTCAATGTGAAAGAATCGTCTTACGTTCGTAGGTCCTGTTGATAGGATGAATGTGGATCGAGTGACGAAGCAAATAAATGACGGTAGAGCGTGTGGATCAAAAGGGGTAGGGCATCTAAGACGTGGTAAAATGTGGTAGACGAGCGTGTGAAAAAGAGAAACATCAAGAGTTTTAAAGGTAAAAAGAGCATGTATGACTTGGTGTATGGATGTTGTTGAAGTGAAGAGATTATGCAAGGTTAACTTAAGTGTGAAAAAATGTTCGTGAGGATGGATAAAGGGCGGAGTTATTTTTTAGCTATATGCACAGTTTCTTGCCTATCCCTTAAGCTGCAGGGGTCTTCAACCTTTTTATGTCCAAGGGCCAAAGTTTCGCTTTCTTTTTTGCTAGCGAACCGCAATACTGCACCGAAAATATTACGATTAAACAATCAATATATTATTTTTCTTTTAGCTTCCAAGTGTCTCAGTGGTGATGAGCAAACGTGAACACTTCCGATTATGTTCTAACGCACTTGAAATATATACTCTCTCACTTGATTAAGATAGTCTTTTGCCGTTTCAAGGTAAGTTTGTAAAAAAACGTAATATTTTTCTTCGTGCATAAGCAAGAATAGCTTATATAATCACTTGTTTACCTCCAAAGAGAAAGTTTAATTGTGGCCCCACCTTTTTATAGTCACTTACGAATTGTGGCCCGGGCTGTTGACCTGACCTAATATAGCCTAACCTAACATAACAAACCTTCAAATTTTTGGACAAAACTATTGAACGATAAGAACTGAGGAAGTTTGAATATTACGAGGAATGTAAACGTGATACGATGATACTTTATATCTGAAATCTAAGACAGCATGTTGTATTCACGCTACTAATTAGGTGGACGCACCTCATACCTCCTTCTCAAGTGATTGGGCCGCAATTCGTACGTGTCTCTCAAAAAGCCAGGCCGCCATTCATACAGGATATCAATATTAGGCCGCAACTCACCTACACAGATAATTTTATCTCTTGAACTAATTTTATCTTTTTTATGAGCCAGCGGGCCTCAAAAAATATGATGGTTAGCCTAATGTGGCCCGCAGTACATGGGTTAAAGACTTATGGCTACATAATGGAACAATGTATGTATGTATATATATATATATGTATATATATGTATGTATGTATGTATGTATGTATGTATGTATGTATGTATGTATGTATGTATGTATGTATGTATGATATGTATGTATGCATGTTTGTATGCATGTTTGTATGATCTAATGAACTCTTGTTTCATTAATACTTTCTAAATAAGTAATTTTTGTTTCTAAGATGTTCTTTATATCACGACTATTGATTTGTAATTACTCCAGTGTCCCTATCCCCACCTATTCTCTGTGTCAAGCTAAGAATCTGGAGCCAGGTTGGCCAGATTTACGATGTTTCAGTAAAGGAGGTAGGTAGGTCGGTTGGTACAGCAGTAGCAACGTGCTAGACTCGAGAAACACGTGTGATGGTGGTACTCTGATCCCACTACACGATCATGTACTACAACGAGCCAGGCCCGCAATACATAGATCACTGGAGAATATTAGCGAGGGAAGAAGAGAGGTAACAGGGGCTCTAGGTGTGAAGAACAATATCAAAAAGGAACGGCAAATAAAAAAAATGACAAGCGGTACTAGATAATATGGGGACCGCGTTTTAATAACCAAATAAATAAGCGTTCTTAAACAGTTTTCCGCAAAAATTTTAAACCCACATTACACTTAACAAGTATAATTTAATTTACTGATACGTTTTGGGTACGAACAGTGGCAGGAGAAAATGGATTACGCACGCAGTCCAACGGTTGTACGGTGAAACAGATTTAGAAAAGTAGAGACTAGATTTTTCATAAGGCAGCTTAAAATGTTTCAAGATTACAGGTTTAAGTTTATTCTTAAATGGCCGCTTCTTTTTTTTAACATTTGGAAATATTTCGTTTGAATCATTTGTAATTTGGGTGGACATAAATAACTTCGCGCTTAGCGTTTTGAGCTTAATTAGTAAGTACTAGTAAGTAATGCATGGGGACAAAGCACGGCATCCGCTTATACCAACTTAATTAGTGATCTTATTGAATATCGACGCGTGCGTGATGGTGCTTTGTGATGTGGTCGCACGACGCGCCTAATCTGCCGCCGTTGTAAACCAGTGTGCGGCGGGACACTGTTCTAGAAGATGATATAGCAATAATAATTTTGAATTAGATTAAAATTGTAATAAGACTGAACGCTAGGGACTAAACTATTATAGTTTCAGACCTTTGTTTACACCGCGTCTTGGTAGGTTTACACGTTCGGGTTAAAAAAGTACACATTAGGGTAACTACGTTGGTGGAATAAGGATGAGTAAGGTATATATTTATAGAAAATACACCCATATTTGCGTGGAGAAGAAGTGGGAAATTTAGTAAGAAAAAATACCTTAATTACACCCGACTGGGATTCGAGCCACGTCCTCACCGTCACCAACAATCCGGTCCAACATGAGAGTGAAACCTAAGACCAGGCAACCACAGATGTAGATTCATTCTTAACTTGTTAAATGCCTAAAAATAAAGTCGGGGTATTCTAATAATATTTTAATTGATGGAAATAAAGGGGGCCTCGATATTACTCCAAGAGGTGGAAGAGGTTATTGGTTTTCATATTTGTTCATATCACTACCCACACAAATTTATTCATTAAATCTTTAATGCTCGCTCTCACGTAGCCATGTAAAAACACCTTAGTTTCCTTGTATTTATACTTTCACATAAAAAAAACAAGAAGGTATTTGAAAATAACATTCCAGCCAACATTTGTAGGTTTTCCCTCGCTCGATCATAGAACTCTAGTGCGGAAAGCAAACTACCGCCCATTCAGCACTTCCTTGTGATATGTGCTTTCTCCCAGATGGTGCGGGAAGCACTAACTGACACAAGGGCTGAGTGCATGTCCGGCTCTGGATGGATGGGAAGCAAATCAGGGCCAACCCTTGGGTTAAAGACTCATTATTATTATTATTATTATTATTATTATTATTATTATTATTAACTTAGTATAAGAATAAGCGTGCTAAATAAAATATATGTAAGGAGATTTTTAAGAAAATGTATGTGCCCTAATTCTAAGTCCCTAAATCACATAATATAAATTAATTTCCAAACATATATATTTTAAATGACATTATTATTATTATTATTGATCTAAGCTAAATATAAATTTATAAATTCAATTTTTTTTTAATAATGAGCTAAAATCAAAAAAGTAGGCTTAATCGGCCGATAATGAGTGTCGTCCGAAGCTTGATATTACATTTTGATCGTAAATATAAGAATACCTTACATACAAATACACCATTGCAAACATAAAATTATATGACCCTTCTTAAAGCATATAAAGGACATAAATTGTAATGAACTGTTGCTGCTAAATAATTTTCCTGCTCTCCTTAATAAAAAATAAAAGATAACTGAATATCTCGTTGCAGTAAAACACACGCTATTATCGATCTAGATCGTTCTTTGCAAACACACAAACACACACACACACACACACAAAGCGCGCTTAGCGTGTTGCTCGAAGAGGTCGGTGTGTCTCCCTCCAACAGGCGTTTCTAAACAGTCTTTATTGTCTCTAAGAGAAGAACGCTTGGGCGGTGAGATGTGGGGGAATGGAGGGGGAGGGGCGAAAGAACGTGACGTCCCATGTTCTTGTTGGTCGTAAGTTCGAGACTCACGTGCAGCACGGCCACTTGACATTACTCTTGTTTTTTTACGAGCGAGCGCCATGAAAATTCAATTAACATGGAGTTGGGGAGAATGGCGAAAGTCCTGTTTGGTTTGTTTTTTTAGCAAATAAAATGGAATGAAGAGTTGTAGATGAACTTTATTAATTTATTAAGTTTATTGTGTTACATTTTATCAGAATTACATGTTAACACATCATCTAATCTTGTAATTTATTTTACAATATCTAGTTATTGACACAATATATGTATTATTGTAAATTGATTCATTGTTAATTAACCCTAGTTACATAATTTAAATACACTAATTAATTTGTTTTAGCTTGTATAATTATTCATTAATAAAATAAAGGACTAATATTTGTGTATTTAATCAGGTTTGGCTAAGATTACTGATTATAGAAGGTCGATAAAAATTATTTATTTACTCTCGAAAATAATACCGGTTTATTTTTTTAAGTGCAGCTTTATCTAATTGAGGTTTTTTATTTCATATTTAATTTACTCTAGAAGAAATGAGAATACAATTGTGGGTGCATATACCAAAAATTAATCAAATACGGGAATTTTCATTTTCAAATATTGGAACATTTAATTAGGTAAATTAAATAGAAGTATTAGTACCATGTATTATATTGTGCAAAAAAAGTAACGCTTTTATTGAAACGTACAATGCTTGCAAAGCAGATATTATTCAAAATAACAAAAGCTTTGTAAAAGAATAGCATCAATAAATCGAAACACAATGTGCATGCAAAACAATTAAACTAAAAACTCAACAAGAAATAATAGAATAATAGCACCCAAATTAAATAGAATTATATGACGGAGTTTGATGTCATAAACAAATATGTAGAAGAGTACATTTACAATTGTCACGATAGATCAAAAACTTATCAGATTATTTCTACATATTCTAAGGGCCTTTGATTCGATTCTCAACAAGGCCAAACTATCTTCAATGTCGAAATTGGATTGTTCTTGTCAACTAAATGGTAGATTTCTGGCTGTTGTATTTATTCTTTAATATAGTTATTAGTTACGAATACAAGTACAGAATGTACTATATCCTTTGAGAGGTCTTTATTATTATTTTGAAAAATATAGAGGAAAAATAGTATCATAAAAATCAACGTACCGTACAAAGATATTAACCTCGATCTAGTGGTAGAAACATTAAAACTTTTACATCACAAAATAAAATCTAAATTATAGTATTAGTTACAATTCAATACATTTTTATTAATAGGCTTAGGGTTGTGCGGTTTTTTTTAGGTATTTAACGTGAACTTTCTGAACAAACTGATTATATCAGCACACTAGAAGTTTCTATGAGCGAGAGCGAAAGGGCCCATCAATTTTGCCAGGAAAATTATTTTCACATAACTTCCAAGGTCATTTTGCCTATATAAACTTAAAATCATTTTAAAGCCACTATGAAGTATAGGCCTACCTTGACGTCTTAATCAGAGTACTCTTGTACTACAATTGATTTGAAAATATTTTACATAACTTGGATAGAATGTAGAACTCGATACATAACTTCATTTAGAATGATATTAAACAAATAGATGAGTGAAAATCTACAACATATTATTTTAGTGATAAATCGGCGATTCATATAATATGACGTTTTATCTGTTACTAGAAGAGGTATGTCGTCATATTTCATGTGAAAGTTTAAAATGCATTGAAGTAATTTATATATTATTATTAATTACGTTCTTGTCGATGATAAATTGGACTTGACTGATTGACAAAACTTTTGGGGATTTACGGGATTGTTTGTGACTGTTAACAGGTAAATTACAGAGAGCTTGAAGGGCGATATTGTATCAAATAAATTATTTGCATGCAAAATTTATAATTATATACAAAATATAATGCATACGCGGTTATTTTTCCTTTATTGTAAAGGGTGGTAGCGCACTTCTTATAGTTTTTATCCCCGAACAGATAATATTGTTTGAAATGTATCATCCTCTATATATACTTTATATAATTTAAAATTGAATGATTATATATATTAAGGGAATTTATGCTGATTTATTTATATATATATATTTTAAGGGATTCTGATAAGCATTCAATTCTAAATAATATATAATATATATAGAGGATGAGAAATGTCAAACAATTGTATCTGTTCGAAGATAAAAACTATAAGAAGTGCGCAACCACCCTTAAAAATGAAGGGGGGAAAATATATAAAGAGACACACATGCAAATATACATTTTAAGGAAATTATATATATATGCGAAAAGAAAGAAGATGTGAGAGAAAAGAAAGAAGCATACAAACAAATTGTTGTGAAGAGTAAAAAAGGATGTAAGAAAGAAGTTGTGAGACAAATACAAAGAAAAAAAGACGAATGAAAATAAAAGTATTAGAAGAGAATAAGAAGCAAATGGGATTAAAAGAAGAAACAAGAGTGCAGAATGTTTTTGAAGGAAATAAGAATCTGTTCTGGATTGTGTAGACAGAACTAAAAAGGAATGCTAGGAAAGACTTATGGCACTCAGAATCAACGTGGTGAGATTATCTGGGATGAGCAATTATAAGGCAAAAACTTAGAAAAAGTAGGCCTAGCAGAAATTAGGGAAAATGTTATTATGAATTAAAGAATTAATTAGACTCGGGTGATAAAAGCTATGAAAGTGTTAAATGGCAATTAGCTTGTTGAGTATTCCAGGCAAAGTTTTTGGGAGAGTTTTTATTGAGAAGGTGCATGATAAAACTGCAGACAGGATTTGGTGTGTGCAATGTGGCTTCATGCCAGGTTAGAGGTTGCATGGACCAGATATTTGCATTGCAACAATTGAATGAGAAATGTATGGCAGTAAGGAAGAAAGTTAATTTACACTCGTGGATCTGGAGAAAGCGTAAGATCGGGTTAATAGGAGAATGTTAAGGAATGTTTTTGGAGAGTACTGTGTGGATGCACGGATAGTAAATTTAATTATGGCGGTGTATGATGGAAGTAAAGCACGCATTAGGGTTGATGGAGCTTTGAGTGAATAGTTTGGCATAATAGTTTGACATCAAACAGGGTGTTATTTAAGGTTGTGTGTATTATTTACACGTGGTTGTTTGATGTATTCATAGATAAGTGTGTGAGGAATGCTTGTGAGGACACGGTAGGTGTAACAATTGACAATGTGAATGTGGGTGTGTTGTTATATATTGATGATGCCGTATCAGAGGCTGATAGTGAACATGAATTGCAGAATGCATTAAATAGTTTGAATATGGCAACAGGCAGAATGGATATTTGTATAAATATCTTCAAAACGAAGGTGATAGTTTTAGATAAGGGCGGATAGGCCTAAGGAAATGGCTGTCAGATTAGTATAAATGGAAAACGGTTTAGAACAAGTTAATTAATTTGTGTATCTTGGTAGAATGTTCTATAAAAATGGAAGAATAGATGGTGAAATCGAAAGACAGGTTAATGTGTCTCGGAGAGTAGTTGGATGTATGTGGACTATTGCAATGAATGAAGCAGTAAAGAAAGAGGCAAATTGGTGGTATATCAAAGTGTGTTAAAGCCAACATTGTTTTATGGATGTGAAGTTTAGGTTTGTCAGGAGAAACACAAGAGCAAGGTGAATGCGGTTGAAATGAGATATCTAAGAAATGTATGTGGACTAACTCGTATGGACACCGTCAGTAATAAATGGGTGCTGAAGGAGTGCGGTTTTAAAATAAATCCAATAAATTAAGGTGGAAAAAGCTTCTTACGTTGATTTGGACATGTTAAGAGGATGTGTATGAAGGCATAGTGTGTGGATCAATAGGAGGAAGTTGGCCATTTAAGACGTGGCTAAATGTTGTAGACAAATGTGTGAGAAAAATAAACATTAATAGTTTTATGAATAAAAGAGCATGTATTATACCACGGTGTATGGATGTCGCTGAAAGCAAGGGAGTATACAAGGATAGAGAGTTGTAGAGAAAATATGTGATGATGGATAAAATACTGAGTGTTTTTTTGAACTGTATGCACAGTTTTTTTGCATACCTAATAAGGGAATGGCATAATTAGGTATGTATGTATATACATATAGAAAATGTTATCAATTTTAGGCGCAGAATTTTATATTTGTTGAAAGGTCCTTTTTATAGAAATCCTATTATAATATATAGTAAGGTCACTCACACTAGTAATTTTCTTTACCACAAATTTCTCTCACATTCCACGTTCCAATAATCCATGTTCTCACCAGATTGTCAATAGATGGGCCCTTCGAGTTTAACCTAAGCTGCCAATTATAGTTTTGGTTATCTGAAGCTAATTTTAAAAAGTTTCTTATAGTAATTAGTTTAGAGTAGACCCTGTTATTAGCCTTTATCGTATCCGCACCCATGACAGTATTCGCCGTTTACGGTAAGGATGCTGCACCGATCGGTGTCAGCACATTTTAGTCAGTATTCCACAAGTACAACCGCTGCTCAGACTTACCCTGAGTCGGCTTGCACTGTTCCTACAAACCAGTATCCATACTATAGAGACTCCCTTGCCGGCCACTGTAGCGTTGCCCGTGACACTAACACTAGGAGGTGAGGCGGTGCACCTACAGGACACTTCTAATAACTAGTATTTAAATTAGATGTTAAATGTAAAATATGCGCTTACCTGCCATGTTGAGGACCCACAATGCCGGAATCGTACGCAGAGCTCGCAGTAATATCAGCATCGGGGATTCCTCCAGACTCCATACCTAGCGGCAACGTGCAGAATTCTGAAAGCCAAACATACTTTTGGAGTGAGAACAATGCAAGATTTCTTATTTTGTTCATAAATATACTAGAAGTTTGTCTGTACAAGCGCTACAAACTGCTGCACTTCACGTGGATATGAATGAAACATTGGTCGGTCGCCTATCACAATATAATTTATTATAAATATTTACATCTGTGAAACGCGTGCCGTAGGTGTAAAATAGTTATTAGATTGTTTAATAGTATATTTTAACATTCAAAAATATAGAACTATATTTAATTAGATATTTAAGAGCGTTCATCATAGCAGGCCTAACTCAGCTCCCAGCTCGCGTGAGGTAGGGGAGTAAAAGGGAAAAGATTGACCTACGATATGCCAGAAATGTATGAAGTGCATTCGTATTTGAATGATTACTCGAAATTTTTCGCGGTGACGATGGAGGACAAAGCGACAAAGCTTCTGGCTAATAACTACAGTATGTCCCTATTATGTCAGAATGACGATTTGTGCACAGAGCTTATCTGTCAAGCCATTCTAAAATGGTCAAAAACGGCCTTTACAATGCAGTTTTTATATAAATATTACTTAATATTCCAACAATGTTCAGTATTAGGAATTTCTATTAATTCTTTTTCTCTATTAGGACTAGTGTTTAATCAGAAATGATCCACGTGCAACAGTGTTCGTGTTAATTTACGATTTCTAACCGACTGTATCACAAAGTTGATTGGCATGTGATGCACGCTCTTATTTTATTATGGTGGATGTTTCTTGGTAATAAATACATAAGTTATGGTTTTTTTAATATATATAAATTGTTTGGACAGTACAACATTTATCAAATAGTTTATTTTTATTTTGGGAAAGTAGCATTTTTTGGTATGTAATCTATTTTACAATAATTTGTTTGATTTTAATTTTGGCGGAACGGATGTGTCCATTCTATCTTTATAGCTGTGACGCCATGTGATGCAAGTAACAACTCTTTTTTTTGCGTACATAAATTAGTGATTTTTTTACTTTCACATCTGAACAATCCAATAGAAAATCTATAGAGATTTTATTTTAATAATATATAACTGATTATTAATAAATAAAATAAAACTTAACTGTCAAGACTTTTGGGATAAGTTACCTTGTATTGATATTATACACCGCAAAGAATATAATCTTTAATATTGGTCGCATTGCCTATGTATTTGTTACGCAATCTTATGGCAAATAATGGTTTTAAATGTATTTTGAGATACTTTAGAGTTGCGAGGAGAGATGGGAAGTAAGATTTCCAGGTTATGTGTAAGTGATCTCAACCGTTTTTGAATGCCAGTCAATGACATTGCATTATTATGATAATTACTTTTCTATTTTTTAAAGCGTTACTGGTCAAATGCTAACATACTCATGACAGATATTCAAGAACTGCTGAGATATGTAAAAAACCAAAACAGTTAAACCCAATGTCATAATAAATGAAAAAATACGGACCTTAAATTGCCTACAGACACCCTTTAATAATTAACGAAACCAGTATTAAAAAGGTGTCCAATATATAATAACAAAAAGTGTTTGTTATGTCTTGAAACCTGTTGGTGAATGCATCACGAAGACAGATTTCACCCTCAAGTTCCGTGTGACAGAGTGAGGTGCCGGTGGAAGCGCTAGTGTCGCGACACTTATTAAACTGCCAGTCATTAATCTTGTCGGAGACAGGCGTGTGTGTTACTGTTGCTCTTCCCTCAGACGGTGAAGAACAACACTTCACAAAATAGACAACTCCTATGAGGGGTTAGCAAGGGCCACGAGCAGCCAGTGGCGGATTTAATATTTTGGCGCCCCTAGGCACCATTACTATGCACCCCCACCCCCTTTTATAATTTTTTTCAGTGGTTTTAGGAAGTTTTGGGGGTAAGAGGTGGGGGGGGGGGTGAGAGGGCGGAAGTTAGTATTCGAGAAAATATGTTTACGAAAGCTAATCAGGCATGTACAGTACATCCATTCCCTACAGTAGCTTTAGTTAACATTATGAAGAAGGGGAGACTTTCGTCAGTTACAAAGCAATTGCAAAGAACAGATATTTAAAAATAAATGTTGTCGTTCTGACAATAACTTTAACTATTTCAATAATATTAGTCAATGATTTTTAAACGTAATTATTAAAAACAACATATTATAATAGAATCATGTAATTCTAGATGTGCCGCCCACTAAAGCCGCCACCCCTAGGCCCGTGCCTAGTGGGCCTATAGTGTAAATCCGCTTCTGCGAGCAGCGCAAGACGACAAACACAAATGTACTGTACCTTTTTTGTCTTGGTACTTATTATGTGGCTCTTTAACGTTCATTGCTCAAATAACGTAGATTGTATCTAAACAAATCACAATAAAATAAAGAAATAGTTGCTAAATATAAAATTACCAAGACGCCAAAGAAACCTATTATTCTCAATAAAACAAAAATTAATTGGTTTATCACATAGTCAAAGAAAACAACCTACGTATCACTCGACCTGAAAAGAGAATTTAGTAATTTATAAATTTTAATACTAATTTACAAACATGTATCATACAGATCCATGAACATCATTCAGTTTATAAAATAGATACATATATAAAAATAAAAGTATATTTTAAATATTTGCATATATATGTAAATTTACATTTATAATTTGATATTATAAGCTTGAAATATATACTCATAGGTGAGCATAACGTTAGTTACTATCCAAGTCTACCCAATAATATAAATATACAATTATAAGTATACACAAGAAAAACTTTTGTATTTTACTTTTTTGTTATTAAAAATTGTTGGAAAGCTGTAATTAGAGGAAAGAGGATTTTAGTCCCCTTTATAAAATCCTTACAAATGTCAAAGGTTGTTGTTTATTTATAATTGTTTTATAACAATGTATTATTTGTGACCGTACCATACTAGCATAGTTGCACAGCCATAGGCTATTGGTGATGCAAAAAATAAAGTAAATAGTGACATATTTTGTTATCTCAATTTTAAACCTGTAGATCTATAAAGTAAGGAAAAGTGTAAAAATGTAATTTGTACAAAGTTTTAATGGCTCTCCAAACTCATTTCGTGTTACACATATTAATTTATTACATCGATTCAGATATTCAAATATTTCGGAAAATCCCGAGTTATTTTAAAAACTACGTTTCACCAATTTATTATAAATACAATTATATATTGATAGCTAAGATCTAGTCCTACACTATACGTTGTATTTTTGACCCTTCACTAAATTAAACTAATAAAATAATACATGACTCGAAGGATCTAACATAACTAGTCTTTAAAACAATGATTCTAAAATAAGGATTCTTGTTGCTTCCTTCCCTCTCTTTAACTTCTCGACATAGGGGCGCTATAATCTGATTCGATCACTGCCACCCATTTAACAAACCTCAAGCAAACACCCCTTCTTCTTTGGTTCCTCGCTACCCTCTTGGCCAATTGCTATTCAAGTATTGTCAACCCTTGCCAAGTTGTTAATCCAATCTTGCGGGCGTGACAGGCATTTCCTTTGATGTTCGTAGGGTAAGAGACAGGCTGTCACAGAACAGACCCCATAAAGCTACCAAGTGTAAAGAGACAACATATATAAAAAGATTATTACTTGGGTGCAGTGAGTGGGGCCAGTCCTGATGTCTTAACCGGACCGGAAATGGACGCAATGACGTTCAAGGTGGGGTATAGCGAGCACGAGTAAGGATCAGTGTTTCTGTAGTTGTTGTTTTTTTGCTTGTTTTTTTTTGCCAGAATAAACAAACTATCGCTCTAGATAGAAAAATAGAGTTATATTTTCTTCATACCAGCCTCGGTGGCCGCGTGCTCTAAAGCGCTAATCTCATGTTGGACTAGACCGACATAAACGGGTAGATCGGGGTTCGATCCCAGTCAGGTGCACTGAGGGTGGTTTTCCCTAAATAGTTTTCCACCCTCCCTCCGTGCAAATTTCATTGCATTTCTTATACATTAAGTTTTCCTAATCCATAACCCATTAGTGTAATTAGTACATAGGCGTATAACCCGAACGGATCGTAAGACGCGGTGATGATGATAATAATAATATCAATCAATGATGTCCTGGAATTTAATAACACCTTTTTCTCTTCATTTAAAAATTTTCTCAACTAATGCCACTTTGCTCATGACAGATATTTAAGAACTGATGACATCACCACACGAATAAAATTAAACTATGTTTCTACTGGCTCAAGTATTTTATTTATTTTGGCCATAAAAATGTATTGCTACGAGAACTGCAAAAACTAATTTCTTTAACTCGCTTTCTCTACAGCCCCATCTTAAGATCTAAACTCGTATTGTATTAAAAGTAAGGTATTTTTAAAAAGTGGTCCAACCAAGTTATAAAATTTAGTGCAGTTACGTCATTTTCAAATGTATTTGGTTCGGAATTCTGTAAGAAGGTTGTTTGGGAGAATTTGAGTAAGTCTATATTGTAAGAACGACTAATTCAAAACAAGTTATTAAAAAAAAAGTGTTTTACCCATGTTATGCATCTTGTGTCGTTATGTCACTTTCGTACGTCTCTATTTCGAAGCCCAGCTAAAGAAGTGAATTTGAAGAATGAGGGGACTTTTGTTTGTTGCTGTATACATTTTATTTGTTTGTGTATAACGTCTTATCACACTTTTAAAGTTATTCACATATTTACACAAATGTGGCAAGGATGAGCCAGATTGATGTAATAAGAAGTGTTCCCTCATTTACGTGGATGGTCGAAACTCTTAGGTAAAAATAAAAGCCTTCCTCCGTACGCCCAATCGGGATTCAAACCCCGATATTTTAATCTGCAACAGTCCAGTTTATTGAGAGAGCTACGGCATAGGCCTACGCCCAATGGCCACTTGTGTGGGTCTATAGTAATATACCATCATAAAAACATCCCAGGATATATATATATATATATATATATATATATATATTCTGAGATAATTTATGATAGTATATTATATACAAGTTTTTATCCATATATATATATATATGGATAAAAACTTGTTTTATTGGTTACAGGCCTAATAAATGTAGTTTTTTAAACTGCGTATTACCATCCATTCGTATTTAATCACACCAGTTGTAAGATAGAGTTTAAAGTAAATGTAACAGGATTTGCACGGAAGGAGAGTTATAACTAATCTACTAAAAACATATTAGGTGCACCTAGCCGGTGCTCGAACTATGCCCTATCTGTTACCGTAAAACACCCCAGATGATCCCAGCATTCAGCCCACGTGTGCAACTAAGAGGATATTAAATGTAGGGGTATAAAATATTGAAGTGAAATGTTTTACGTGTAATAAGGTTAATTTTGCTATGAAATTATTAATTCTGGGTTCGCATCGGTGGACACGCTGTCTAAACGTTAATATAATCTATACTGGTTTGTCAATATTGGGAAAGTAGGGGGTTAGAATCGCGGGTGTGTGTAGTGAGATAATTTCTCATCGAAGCGTTTCCAAGGTTCTCTTCACGCAGTAGCGTGTACAATTCATCCTATGTCTACCTTCCTCATCGCTGCTTCGTTAAAGTAATTTATATACGTACAGGTAGTAGTGCAAGGTGGAATGAAAATTAAATAAATCTTGATTGAAATTCAAATAGTTTATAGCATTTATCAAAAAGATTCACTCACAAAGTAATGGCGCAACACAAAATAGTTTTAATTGGAAGACAAATTGGAACTAACGTTTCGTTAAAGGCAAAGTCTCCTTTTATTAGATTAATATATTGATTAAATGTTGAGAAATCTCTACTTTTATTTCCTATATTTCCTGTAGCATGGAGGGGAAGAAAAAATGATAACTTTAGAAAGAATAGGGCTTAACTTCAAGCCAACTCGTACTTTGATGAGGGAATAGCGTGTGAACGCCGAAGATTTTTAGGACTGAAAGCAAACGGCACAGTGGCACAATCAATGGGCAGGACATTAACTACTTTTTGTCCTTTCCTTTTACTTTATGTCCTGGATGGTAAAACTCATCCAGATATTTAGTATTTTAAAATGTTTAAAGTTTTAAAAGGCGTCAGAGCTAATCGACATACGATTTATTATGATTGATGACATGTTTGCTATCTTAAATAAAAATACTATTTTGAAGATACTAATATTATCATATAATGATCTGAATGCACGCACATTAATACAACGTTAGCCACAAGGACTAAATGTGAAGCTCATTTACAGCCTGAATTTGGTCGAAGTACAGTTTAGAAATACAAACATATTTTTTTGAAGCTAACGTTGATAGCATCTTACTATATATTATTATTGCTATTTTATAGATGTTGATAATATTTATCAAAAGTGACAGATGCAGTTCACATGACTTGACGTATGAATATGTAAAAATAAATCTAGTAAATAGTACAGCTGTGTTCCTATGAAAGTCAGGGTATAGTTTGGTTTACTGCTGATGGGGAGGTCAAGCCTCGAATACCAGTCGGCTGTCCTGAAGGTGTTTTGTCTTGAATAGTTTCACACTCGACTTCCACGAAATTTCGGATACATTTTTTTCATAACTATATCCATCTTATCCCTGCCCCATTAATGTAATTAAATGCGTATAGCTCGGATTGGAAGTAAGAAACAGGGCAATTAAAAGTTGTCTTGTTTACATATTCTTATTTTAAAGCTAGTTATGAAAAGCGGGTTGGAAATCAAAATAAATAGAAACCGTGAAGAGATGAAAAAAAACTACCTATTCTGTTATTCTTTGAAAGTCGGCGACATGAAAATAAGCCGCGACACAAGGTTGAGTACCTTTATTTTTAGTTTCATTTTTGACTGTTGTTTCCCCCTCATTGTGTTTTACCGAGCACCAAACAATTCGGCTAATTTCCTCCTCTTGTGTGTGATGATATCCTGATACTCCAAGCTCGACACGACACACGAGTAACAGGCCTTTATGAGATTAAATCTCACTGACAAGGAAAATATGTTCGGGAGCTGTTCAACTTGGTGCTCCCTCTACTTTAAGAGGGGTGGGTGTAGGGGTGGCGTGCACACACACACACACACACACACACACAACTAACACCCTCAGTTGAAAGCACTTGAGCCTTCGTTTGAGCACGAAGTGTATATATTATTTAAAATTAATTTTAAAATGGTATAACAAAATCTAAACGAGTAAGAGTATGATATACATTTTAGTTAGAAAGAAGTTATTTTTTTAAAGAAGTGTTTTAACCGTGTTATGTTTCTGATGCTGTCACACCACTTTAAAATGTCTTTAGTTTGAATCCTAGCCAGAGTTGGTTATTGGAAGAAGCAGGGGACTAATGTTTATTATAATACATACATAGTTTAGTATTTATTTATTTTTAACGTTGTGTCTTATCATAGGTTTATCTTATCGGTATATTTACACCAATGAAGTAAGGAACAAAAAGGTTGGATTTAAATTAAATGTACAGTGATTTACGTGGAGGGAGAGTTGGAAACCATTCAGTAAAAAAACCTTCAGAACTTGAAGTCACACTTGACACTAAATTTTGTAAAATACATGTAAAATACATGTGGAGGTTGAGGTTGTACTGGGAGCACATTTATAAATGAAATTTATCTACACGCTAATGCGGATGCACTTCTGACTATTTCTAACGTATATTCCATAATGCCTTTAATGATTAACTGATAATATATGCTATTAATATGATTACCCACTTTGGTAGGCGAATGATTTAAGGCGTAGATATTCCAAATACTCGACTGTCAGCTAAGGAGAGATTAAGGCTCGATTCTCGTTCAGGTGCACTGAGGCTACTATTTTTCTATTTTTTTCACCCATTTCAAATGCAGGGTGGATTTTCTCTAAATTATAATTTACTCATTCTTAATCCATTAATGTTAATGCGCGAATAGCCCTAACCGTTATTAGGAGAGGGCGCACAAAATAAATATATGAGGCATTGGTGGTTTTAGTTCACAGAAAAAAAGGAACGAACCTGTCGTAAGACAGAACACCTAATAATTATAATTATATAAATTATTGTGTATTTATTCACACAAGGTGAAGATCGAAGTTAGTATGAGTACGTCCGTAAGTAGATGAACATTTAAATTATTATTTTAAAAAAATAGCTCTTGGGCACATGAATCATGCCTTTAAAATAGGATCAAAGAGTTTCCCGGAATACATGACTAATCTTAGTTAGCACAAGGGATATATCAGTGTTATAAACCAAAGGTTTCAGTTTTGAAACCAAACTTCCAGGGGCAATTTTTTTAATTAATTTAATAATCATGGTTTTGTTCCAACGTTTTAACGTAAAAGAAGTAAACAAAATATGAGGACGTAATTATATTACAATCATTCTAAAATTATATAATTTGATTTCGCGTCAAATCAAAACGTATCCGCCCTGACCTGGTTTTGATTCAGAGTCTCTTGGTGGAATTGATCATAGACTAGAGAACAAATGCTTCGATGCTCTCGACTAAGATCCATTTACTATAATTGATTGGTGAGTGACCATGCCTCGGGAGTTTAGTGGCCTCAGGCATTAGAATCTCATTGCTCTTGATCCTCGTTGACGGGGAAGTCACTATATGAACCACAACCGGTTACACTCTACGTTAGGGCTGGAGAATCTTTTTAAAGTCCGAACTCAGCTGTCAATTTTTGAAGACCTTTTTACGCACCCAAGAGAGTTTGAAACAGAAAAATGGTATAGTGACGTTTTTTAACACCACGTCTTACACCCTGTTCATGTTATACTCACGTATATGTAAGGGAAAGTGGGGCAAGAGCGAAACGACTTTCAGTATTTTTAATTTTTTAGATATCAGTTCTAAAAATTGAGTTACAACTCCGATAATATAATCCTCATTTTCCTTAACGCCTATGTTTAAAAAAAACCATGCTACTTATTAAGCCCCAATATTATACGGTTGTATAAAATAATTTTAATTTAAAAAGTATAATTTTGTTTCACTTCCCCCCAATGGTTGGGCAAAGTGGATCAGGAGGTGGGGCAAAGAGAAACAATGTCATTAAAGTTTCACTTATTTAATGCAAATGCAAAATTTACCAATCATTCACACAGAAACGATATACATACAAGTAAAAAGAGAAATAGTATTAGTTGTATACATAAAGTAGAGCAAAATAACTTTTAAAAAAACCATTTAGTTGCACTAAGGTTTCCCAATAAAATTAAATGCTAAGAACATTATTTACAAAAGTCACAGATGAAATTAGTTTGCATCTTAGCATAAGAAGAGGTATCTTCATGAGACCATTGACAACAAATTTGGCATTTCACCCATTCTTCTCCTGGTTTGCTCTCACCCCAATTCCCACTACACATTCTGCACTCCACAATGTCTTCTACATCTACATCTTCACATACGACAGTTTCCACCTGACAATTTTTTGCTACTTTTTGGTTTTAACATGCCCATTTTCTGTTTGTTGTTTTGTTTGGCCCCAATTACATTCTTAGACGATAACTCATCATAGAATAACTTAAATTAGTTCACTACCATCAAACAGTTCATTGTCCTAATATCGGGTTTCTTAAAAGTCTTTGTTACTCCCTCACAAATGTATGGGATTGATGTAAGGACAGCTGTCTTACCCTTATTTATGTGAGGCCTACCTCGATTGTCTCCTGTGTTGACTTCTACTTGAGGGATTGGTAAAATATCACGAACTGTACTAGACCTACCACCCGTATACTTGAATTCGCGTACAGATCTTGGCTCTGCATCATTGTGTCTCATTTGAGGTGGTGGTGGGAACTATGTTGGTTCAGCTTTAGGCGTGATTTCTAAATCAATTTCAAGGTTCTGGGTAACCTTCTCAGCTAAAGGTCGGTTAGTAGTTTCACTTGGCGCAAAGACCTCTCCAGGAAAAATATGTTCATTCACTGGAATGCATTTATCGCATTATTAGGAGTTGCCGCTCGTAAATAAGCTTTTCCAAACAAGAATTCTACTTGTTTAAGTGTTATCGCTTTTTCATGGATGGTTTCTTAACCGGGTTTCACAATCCTTGGTATAGAAAACACTCAAAGGATACATGAAAGATACATCGAGTGGTTGCAAACGGTAAGACGTATGAGGAGGTAGACATAACACAGACGTGATTTGCCATCGCAGATTCAAGGAATTCGATGTTTTTCGTATGTGTTGCATGCCCATCTAAGATTAATAATACAGGATCATCCTGTGTAGATTTGTAGGACTTAAAAAATGTTTGAACCAGGTAGGACAAAATGTTTCTCTTTAAAACCATCCAGATGGATGGCAAACCAAAACTGTGTCGAGGAGGTGCATTTTCCACCCACTCTGGATTGTCTCTTGCTCTTGGGGATACCATTAGGGGAGGGATATATTGACCAGAAGCACTAAGAAATATTGCAGCCATTGTCGTGGTCCCTCTTTCAGCAGAAAACAAAGTCCCAATTTGTTTTTGCTGTCGCAGCTTAGTATTTTGGATGGCATGACTATAGAATGTCTGGTGGCTGTGGCTGGACATAATTACAGCTAGAAGACTGTTCGAATGCGAGGGAAATAATTTATAATCAGCAGTTGTGCCTTGCTTGTAATAAAGTGAGGTGGTGTGTGGATATAAGGAACAATGAGTGGTGGAGCAAAGTGGAACAGGACATTTCACTTTGCCCCATGACGCCATTTTGTCATGAGCTGTAATTTTCTTATTAAGTGTAGCTTCAAAACAAATATCGTTACATAACACGTTAACTTGATATTTAGGTGGGTCATAAATATAATATCAACATTATTTTTATATAAATGTGCTCATAATACACAAAATAGTGAGGTTCAAAACTTACCAAAAGTGTGAAGGCAAGGAATAAATGGCAGCCACTATTTACATGTGGCTGCAATGTTCATCGTACTTGTTCTATTATCTAAACTGGTGATGGAGAAGAGGCTTATGGCAATCGTCAACAGGCAGCAGCACTGGAAAGTACATATTTCACTTAGCCTCCCGGTTCACTTTGCCCCACCTTCCCCTACTAGCTACGCTAATAAGTTTGAGATGAGGATGGTTGAATTTAGAGTAAATGTATCAGCATTTGCATGAAAGGAGAGTGGAAAACCATTTTGGAAGAAAGACTCACTACACCCAACAGGGATTCAAACCCCTATCTCCTTGACATTGGCAGTCTAGTTTAACACGAGAGAGGGTGACCTGGTGGTCTAGGGGTAAGGTGTCGGACCTCTATGTTGGGGTCCAGGGTTCAATCCTAGGTCCCTGCACAGATTTATCTGATTACCAAACCCTTCCTTCACCTCTGACAAGACACCTTGTGAATGTGGGGAATGCCTTTACCGTGGTTCGGATTCCGCGTTAAACTGTAGGTCCTACATTTCAACTCACAATCACCCTATCATTACATATTAGCGTAAGTGCGTATAACCTGAACGGGTAGTAAGACGCGGTGCTAATAATAATAATAATAATAATAATAATAAATAATACGAGAGTGAGGCCTTAAATAATAATATATATTATTGTTTTAGTAGAGAAAAATGACTTCATATTTATAATTTACCTACACGGTTTTTAATAGGTGCTAATGTACCCGCCTCGAAGGCGTAGTTAGCTGACGCACTTTCGTGTTGAGCTAGACTGCCGAGAACAGGGAAATCAAGGTTCGAATCTTGGTTGTGTTAACTGGAGGGAGGAGGCTCTTAAATGGGTTTCCACTCTCCCTCCACGCAAATGTTGGTTCACTTCCTATACATTAAACCTTCCCCATGAATTCCTAACCCATTAGAGTAATTAGTACTTAAGAGTATAACCCGAACGGGTAGTAAGACGCGGTGCTAAATAAAAAAATAAAATAGCTGTTCAGGCCATCCGCAAGAAAATAGTTGAAAACAAACTTTGGAAGCATATTTAGGAAAAAATTAGACAAATCATTATTAACTTATCACTTGATATTCATGTATATCATAATTATGTTCTACACACACCTTTATAATACAGCAACTTTAGTAGGTCAAACAAACCAACTTGTGACAACAGAGAATACCGCGTGGTAGTGAAATAATATCGCCTGCCATTTAGGGCATGCGTGCCACAGTTTAATCAGTTCTGCTTTGGGTGGTTTTCACTCTGTTTTACCCGTCCTACCTCCACGAGAGTATGGATAAGTTTAATCTAAGATAAACTCTTTATCACTACTTTTTACTTAAGTCGTTAAACAGTGAGTGATACGTCATAAGATTAAATACACTCCAAAAGTACCAAGCTGAGATTCAAACCTCAACTTCTTCATTAAAAACAATAAAATCTACTTTGACCCTGGTACCTTTTACTATTGAGCCACAGATTCAAGCCAACATTATTTTAAAAGTTTCTTCCGTAGTAAGTAAAATGATTTTTGGAAAACCATTTATGTCTTTGTATAAAACGACTTTTTATAAATGTCTTGGACGAGAAAGTAATATTTGCCTCATATTGAAATATAGACAGATTTTCATATCCAGAGCCTTCTTGAAAGGCCTTTATCCTAAAATAATCCTAGTGATATATACTCGTAAAAAAAACCTCGGGCTAAAGCAATAATTTGTAACGCGATTTTGGTCACGAAAAATAGTCATGGTTCTAACAGTTACATTAGGGTAGAGATTCCAATACACAATGAAACAAATTATATTAAACGTTAAAAAGTAAGAAAATAGTTCTCTAAAACCTAGTTAATTTTCATTAAATTCACTTATGTAGATTTAAGAATCTATTAGGGCACGTGGAATAAACGATAAGCACATCTATCCCGGTTTGTCGACGATGGGGAGATTTAGGTTCGAATCTTGGTAATGTTTTCTGGGATGTGATTTTTCCTTAGTGAATTATTATTTTCTTTCCAAGCTACTGCGAGTATATTTCCTCAAAAAATCTGCCCTATTTAATCCTACCCCACCAGTGTAATAAAGTCCATTCATCCTAGACGGACAGTGCTTGAGACACATAGGAAAAAAAAAGAGGGGGGGGGGGGCATATATTGCAGAAAGGCAATAAAGTTGGTTGTCGAGAAATATAAAATGGCATCTTAACCAACGTTATTTGGCCTGATGTCCTCTGAAGGGAATATTTGTTTTAACATATGTGTTAAAGTCAAGTAAAATTATTTTAATATCAAATGTTCAGCCTACCATGACTCATAATTATTTTACTTCAAATTTATTGTATTCACTTTACAGTATAATGCTTCAAAAAATTATATTAGAGTTGATAATTTTATTTTAATACTAACTTTACGATCTATTAACAAGATCTATTGTATTTTTTCAATACGTGAAATTAAACGTATAATACATTTACTATGATTGTATCAAGCAAACGAGTACATCTGGTGAATAAAGGAAAGGCAGAGGACTACCAAGGCAGTATTTTGTAGGAAGGTTCAATGCCCTAGAAATCATGTCAAATCCATCACAAACAACCAATCCTGTCAATTTTTGTGATGAGGTGCCAATCTGATAAGGATTTCCAAGTCGTTTAAAATATAGGGAACAGATAGCGGCACCAAATAGTTGAACTTTTATTACATAAATAAGGCCCAGTCATGGAACGGTTTGCATGTTATTAGAGTATTTATCCAACAAAGAGTAGTAAAATATATTTTGAAGACCATTAGAAGTTTGCGAACGACTTATTGACCTTTCTAACTTTCCAATTCAAATAAATATGTCAATCTAAGATAGTTTTATCTTTCATATATGAAAGTTCCTGGAATCACTTGACTTCTTGAACCATTAGAGGAAGTCAGTTTAATATTTTTACAGGCCTACATATAGCCTCGCTTCAAATTTGCCTCTAGTGTATACACACCTTTTACGGATAGAGGGTGTTAAGTAATCAGTACAACAAACCCTCCTGCCATTAATCTCAGTTTTCTATACATAAGCTGCTAATTTTTTTTATTCAGGTGGCTCCTCAATATTTGCCCTCACGGGGCTAAGTTTGTCCCAGTTCCAGATCCACTGTTTCACAGAAGAATCTGGGAGCGCCGGGGATCAAATCCTGACCCCTAGACCATAGAGGTGGTAATAAATAGTAAATGTGTCAAACGTGTATGTGAATGTGTGTGAGCCTTTGCTTAAAATATACTTGGCCTACTTGATGGAGGTGATCTGGTGGTCTAGGGGTAGGGTTCGCACCTCTGTGTTGGGGGTCCGGGGTTTAATCCTCGGTCATGGCATAGATTTATCTTATTGCCAAACCCTTCCTTAACCTCTGACGAGCAGTGTATTAACCACAACTTGTGAATGTGAGGAATGTCAGGCCTCCACCGTGGTTTGGATTCAACGTTAAACTGTAGGTCCTCCATTTCATCTCACAATCACCCTACCATTACACGTTAGCGTAAGTGCGTATAACCCGAACGGGTAGGAAGACGCTGTGATAATAATAATATTACTTGATGGATTTAAATCAAACTCAGGTACAATTTAATTTTCAGAAGAAGCTTTAAAAGTTAAGACAGGATTTCACACTATTCTCTTAATAGCAAATTCACTGTGGGTTTTTTTCAGGAGGAATTTTTATTTTTCCAGACAACTTAGACTTAACTATAGGGTCATTAAATTTAATTATAAATGGAAATGACAAGTGTGAAGTGATGTGACCGATGTTTAAATCTTGATAATTTAAGCTTGATAGGGAAATATATGTAGTCATTCTTATCTAACTAATGTTTCAGGAAGGATAAGTAAGTTATGTCTGGATCAAAGGTGTTTAATTCTTCAGTTCCCTTTTATTCAATTCAAGACACAATATGTAAATCTTTAGTTCCAAATCTAATTTAACAAATATTATAGACTTTATTCAGATTATTGCGGAATTATATGTGTTTTACCTGGGTTTTTATTTTCAGACAAAAATTTTCCTATATTCTCTGTATTCCAGAGGTGAGGCTATATATATACCATCACGGATGCATAGAGAAGACCATCACTCAATTTTGATAGCTATCATCAATACTTATAGCTCTCACAAAATAGCAACATGTTTCAATTTTAGGTACAAAAATCAATATTATGTATTTTATAAAAGGCCCCGACTATAAACATTGAACTGTACATTCAAATAAAAATGTTTATTTTGTTTTATTTTTCTTCAAATCATAATTTTAAAATAAGGTTTGTTAAATAAAGTTTGTTATATCCAATTTTTTTTAGTTACTAATTTGTGCATATTTCGACCTATAAAAATAATGCAAAGCGTTTTATTTTGATTTATAAATTACGAACGCTTCTATTAAAGGTTAAACGCCATTCACATTGGTATAAACAAACAAACACTTGAATTTTCTTATAATTATATGAAAAAGTCTGAAATCTAGATAGTCATTAAAAGTTTTAACTCTATGCTGTAAATATTCTATATAGTATGTACCTTTTAAGAAATGTTCATGTTGTCCGTCCATTTCTAAAGACCTAATAGGATTTTTTTTTTTTGTGGAAAGATTGAAGAAAAAATATGTTAGTGGAAGGAACCTTACGTTAAAGTAGTCCATTAAAAGAGATTAGCCGGTTAGTATCGAGGCAGACTCTCGACGTAAGATTGCTTTGAAACCACGGAAACCGACAGCGCACGCACTCAGAACTAATAGTCTACAACGTATAAAGAGAGGGTAGACCTCGTCGGGGGTCTTGGGGTAAAATACTCACCTAGTGACTTGATGTTCTTGGGGTTCAAACCCAGCCTAGGTCAACGTATGTTTCTTGAGCGATAAAAATCCTTAGCACTACCTCCTTCAGAGGAGAATTAAAGTCGTCGGTCCCATGTGTATTATGTCATGTAAGAGATCCTTCAAAAGGTAGGTAAAAATACCTTTTCAGGCAAAATTGGTAGGCTCTTTCACGCTCGCTCCTATAAATCCAGTGATGAAGCCAACAGAGAGACACCACCACACTTTCTGAAATACTCTAGTACAAGGGAGCTATACCAGATGGTAAAGGCAACACTAACCAGCCGAAGGGCTGAGTGCATGTCCAGCTCTGCTTGGAGAGAAATGGCATAAAATCAACCTTCGGGTTGTTGACTTAAGAAGAAAAATATTAAGAGAGGACATTCCAAATCTGGTATTTTAAACCCATTCGTGCTATCGGAAAGTGTTATCTATTGTGAGAGGAATGAGATATATATAATATGTGTACCCGCATTTGCGGTAAAGGGGATTGGGAAACCATTTTTAAGAATAACAACATATTAGTGAGATTCAAACACCAAAATTCACGTCACCGTCAAAATAGACAAGATAATGTAACATCGCGCGTTGGGAGCCATTTGTATCGTCACGCGTAGGTAGCCATTTGTAACACTCCACCTTCTTCTATAACTATACGAGTGGGTGCTATCTTATAGATAGTAAAAACTTCCATATACTTCAGAGTGTAGTTAGTTTTATTTTCACATGAATTTAAATTTACAGTTAAGCCAGATTTGTCAAACGTGTAAACATTGTACACAATATACATAAAATAGACATTGTGCCCATATATTCATACATTTTGATATGATCGTCCTAAACACGTCTACTCCATTAGACATCAAGCGAGGAGAGGTGCTTCTACAAGACAAATGTCTCTCTGAGCTGAGGACTGTGAACCCCGTAGTTTCATACTCTCGAACCCAGATCACTACTTGATTTATTTCCATCTACCAATGGGGTTATTTTCTATGCGCGCGAAAACTAAAAAGAGACGCGGCGTTGCTCTGCACCTGCTATTAATTACTGCGTAATACAACCCGGAAATAAACCATGCTTCTGACACGTGCAGCTAAACGAAAAAAAAAACACATGGCCGTAGTTTAGAAACGGTGATTTAAATTTAAATTAACTGAAAAGAAGAAATACGATATTTAATCTAAAATATGATCTCAAATATTAATAAAGACAGGAAAATCGATATCAATACAATTTGACTGACGTGTTTGTCTTTGCTCCCCACTGGTTAGGGTTTAAACTTCATTCGATACTTCATAATTTAACTTAACATCACCAATATAACCACACACAAAATGCTGTATTAATAGAATGAAAAATATTAGTTTGACAAAATGTAAGTTATATCACCAAGAATAAAATACAGGCCTACCTGGTTCTATTACTAATGATTAGTACTTTAAATAATTCTTCTTTCTTAATATATTAATATTTACAGTCTAACTTCAAAACTATTAAAAGCTTTATAAACAAAATAAAAAGTCATTAAGCCACAAATAAATTGTGAAATAAAAAAATAACAAATATTGTCTACTTAGTTTACAAAGAGAACTCATAAAATCCATAGTTACACTGCTCAAAATATACAGGACGACAAAAGAAAATATATATTTAGAAGATATAGACCTATTTTATTACGGTCCACATTGATTGTTGTTTTAAAGATAATGATTACTACAACTAAAGTTGCATCTATATATTGCATGTATTCATATGAACGATATGATATTTAAAATACTTGTTTGTTAAGAATGTAGTTTAGTCTTGAAAGAGTTGCAATTATAAATTAATATAAAAAGAAGTAGATTAATAAATGTATATTAATAAATGAACCAAGAAGAGGTTGGCGGAATGATGTCAACGTGGTAATGTCTGCAAGAAACATAAGAGAAAAGGAATTTTATAAAAGAGCAAATTGGAGTCTGGATACGGACGGATAAAAGCAACAGCTGTAAACAAATTCCATGTAAATATAGATACTATATTAAAAAATAAATATATCATTAAGGTCAAAGTCATTGAATACTAGTACACAAAATAATACTTTCAACTTGAATTTATCTCTTACATTTTTTTTTACCACCACGTCATACCACCTATTCAGTTTAAACGCATACGTTCTAATTACGTTAGTGTTTTAGACATGAGGAAGGTTGCATTTAAAAGAAGTGTATCCACAATTGCGCAAAGAGTCGAAAAACCCTTTAGGAAAACCCCCCTCAGTACACTCGACCTGCATTAGGAACTCGATCGCCCCGTCATCGGCATTTTAGTCTATTGCAAGAGGTACGCCTTAGATCATGAGGTCACCGAAGCAGGTAACCTTATTTTAAATATTTAATTACGTTAAGGGAGGAAGAGGGGTATGGGCAAAGGTAAATGTTTAGTGGGAATATGCCAGCATTTATGTGGAGGCGTGCAAGCCATTTCGGAAAAAACACCCTTAGCTTCCTCAGTTGGGATTCAAACTTCAATATCCATCCCTATTGTCAACAAATTGGACTGAAATTTGATACACATGCCAAGGGATCCTGGCCTTAAATGGGTTTTTTTAAATGAATCGTGAAAAAGGTAATCAAAAAATTTGTTTGGCGAGTTCTCCATTAGGGAGCAGATTTTTATATGGCAATGCTTAGATTATATCTTTTTGCCTAGCGATGAACTTATAAATGACTTTATTAAACTATGGACCTATCTTTCTTTACCTTAATTTGGTTGAATTTATTTAGAAATAAAATTTGTATCTAAAATTATAACTACCCGCTTCAGTGGTCACATTGTATATGGCGCTACTCTCGCAGTAAACTAGACTGCCGATGACGGGTAGATCGAAGTTCGAATTTCGATCGGGTGTACTGAGAGCAGTTTTTCCAAAATAATTTTCCATTCTCCTTCCAAGCAAATGCGAGTATGTTTCTTCAAATATAATCTTCCAGAAGAATTATCGTAATTAGTAAAGAAGAGTATAAACCGAACGCGGTGCTAAAAAAAAAAGACAAATTAATACATTGCCAAGTTAACTTTAATTTATTTAGTGAACATATCGATTTTATTACAGATACAATACTATAAACTTTATGTAAAACAGTTTTATTGATAAGCATAAAAAATTGCCATTTGTCTTTTGGTGCTTATACAAAATAAATATATTAAGAAGTAATTTAACGTAAGAGTTATTAACTCATCTTGATGGTAAATCAATGGTAAAGTAATTAACCCGCGATAGACTCTGAGTTTACCTGAAAAGAAAACAGCTAAAAACTCTAGTTAATTTTTTAAAGCTAATCAAACAAAAGGTATAGAACATCAACAGTAGAGTACGATCAGTTCCAACCCACAACGGAGGGAAAGCGAATCAAACGTCAAGCTCATCTATTCTTGTTTGGTGGTGGCGTGGAGGTAAGAATTTGATTCCTAGCCTTATGAATTGTAGATGTTTCATACTAAATATCTTACCCCTCAGTCTCTGCAAATTATGGTACAATTAATCCAAATACAACGTCCCTAACTATTATATGGATGTCACGGACCATGTGAAAAACAAACACTTTAATAATGACTGGGATATTGATAATATGTTATAAGAATAGTTTTTAACATACAATACAGAGTAGTGCACGTTTTAATATTAAGAGTAATAAGAAATTTAGAAAATAATCTAGTAGTTGTGTAAGGATCAAATAATGGTATATTAAATACAATTAGAATTAAATTGTGTGGTTATATTATAAAGAAGAAGAAAATATTTAATAAAATAAAAATATTACTGGCAAAAGGTTCAGAAAATTAGCAAGTAAAAAGTATAAAAATTTTATATTAATTATACTACAGGTTTATAAAATATACAATGTAAATATTATTTATATTGTATTATTTATAAGCCTGAAATTTAATTAATACTAGTTTCATAATTGTATGTTATAGTGAAAATTCATAATACAAGGAAAAAGATTCATAAATGTGACATAACTAGTAATAAAAAATATTGATTAAAATGTTTGAGTCTGATTTATAGACAGTGTGTTACAACATATGAGTTGAGGTAGATTGATAAACCATTTAGGAAATATCCCTTTAGTACATCCACCTGGGATTTAAGCTCATTCCAGTCATTTACAAACCAGGGGGGAAAAAACAGACGTATTTAACCTCGTTCCAACAGATATGGAGGGGATCAAGTTCTGGCCTCAAAAATAAAAGCTATTTATGTAAAAGAAAAAAAAAGCACAAAGCTCTTAGTTGGTTAGACATGTTTAGAGATATTAGTTTATAATAATTTTATTCTACACGCTGGTTAATTTTCATTATTGTAGCTTATTTTAAATTACAATTAAAATGTCAGACGGAGTCTAGGAAAAGGTTAGAAATAAAATTAACACGCTGATTCACCAACGTAGTAATACAATAAAAATAAAAAATTATTAATTTAATTGCACAAAACAACAAGCCTCGAGAGTATTATTTTAATTTGCCATTATTACGAGTAAATAAAAACCACAAAATAATTAAACATTTTAATAAAGAAATGTAGAAATATTATATAATTTTATAAAAAATTAGTACAATGAAAGTATACACCAAACTATTTTTTTTTATTTCTTGTGAATAAAATTATTGCAATTTTCTTTAAACCCGAAGTAAAGGTAGGTTTGTATATCACGAATATCGTAATCTCTTTGATGTTGCAGATCGACCGATGACTTTAACATCATGATGCTAAAAGCACTGAATAACCTAATGGCTTTCAATGATACATGAAGACTACTTGCGGTTTCTCTTTTTCATTCTTTCTATTACAACGAGCAAAAATGGCGTACGTGCAAAATTATTATATGAATGTAAGCCGATAACAATCGCCAACTAATCGATACTAGATTATGCAGAAGAATTGTATTGATATTATCATTTTAAAAAACAAAATATTTTATTAAGTTCGTAAGTGACTGGAAAGTTGAAATATTATTTCATATCCATTTTCATAAACCAAAAACCTCTAATACTAAACCAAATTTTAAAAAATGCAATAAAAACTATAATATATTAGAGATATGAATGTAGCCTTCGAATTCTCAAGTCCTACAATCCACGAAAATTTTATAGATTCGAGAATCCAGATCATAATTTTTTTAATGGTTATTTTCAAATGTTTAATTGGAATCTTATTATAGCTCTAATTCTGCTTGTATATAAGCCCTAACAAAATAATAGAAACAATTTAATAACCAGACCGTAAACAGTTAATTTAACACTTATCTGTGTTTAATATAATGAATGCAACATAGAAAATAATCAAAAACTTACAATTTCTGTTTTATATGATTCATTTTGGGATTTGGGATTAAGAAATTTTAGGTAAAATGAAGATTAAAATTCCTAATACTGCGGAATTTGCCAAACTTGGAAAATAAACTTTCATATAATCATAATTAAATGATGAAATTAGGCTAAATTTGGTTATATTAATTCTAAAACTGTATACGTGTACTTATATCTTTTTTACACGACCAAAATTCCCTTTCACCATTCTTCCAAATATGTTTCCCTATTTGGGACGCAGCTTGAGGGTTCTTTCCTTCACAGTCTTTGATCTCAACAACATCCCCGAACAAAATGGAGAAGAAAGAACATCATGATAAAATCATAGGGCGTCATATGTGGGGAGTTTTTGGGCAGACACTTTCCTTAACACATAGTTACGAATACGATAGCTCTGATTATGTTTAGCTTAGTGTGGAAACCCACGTATGAGTGGGCACACGGACTAAGGCGTAAGTATACTCTTGTATGGTTTTGTTGTTATGGTAGGATGTCCATTCCTCTCGTATTTTAACACATTGTCCCTGATCTGTAAAAGTCCCAGAAAAAAGTATCATATTTTTAAAATCGTCCTGTTGTGATTACGCAAGATTTTAACGTTTTAAATTGTCACAATTAACGCTTTATATATTATTATTAGTAGTAGTATTATCATCATCACCGTGTCTTACTACCCATTCAGGTCATACGTACTTACGCTAATGTGTAATGGTAAGGTGATTGTGAGATGAAATGGAGGAACTATAGTTTAACGTGGGATCCGAACCATGGTGGAGGCCTAGCATTCCACACATTCACAAGCTGTGATTAATACACGTCTTGTCAGAGGTGAAGGAAGGGTTTGGTAATAAGATAAATCTGTGCCTGGACCAAGGATTGAACCCCGGACCCCAACACAGAAGTCCGACACCTTACCCCTAGACCACCCATAACGCTTTATTCGATGATGAGTGTTTCCGTCACCGCCAACGGTCAAGAAAACGTCGAGTAAGCGCGTTCGAATCACGCCCCTGTTCTGAAAATATACCTTACATCGTCACGTACCGTGCTGGTAGAAGTATTAGCAATTGTTTGTTTTGATGAAGTGAGTGGTTGTGTTACAACGGTATGCGGTACGGTATTATATTATATTGGAACAGGTAACTAATATATAAATATTCTTACAACAGGTGGAGCTCAGTTGTACAACAGAAACGCTAATGTATTAGTTTAATACGTCAACCAAAAGCTATAACGAATATTGTATTATCTTAGTTCTGTAACTATTTGTTATGATCACAAATTATAAAAAGATTATACTGATTTCTATCATTTGTATTTGAAATTCGATTCTCCCTCATAGAAATAGTCTTTAGCATAGTTCCAGAATTTTGATATTCACCATTATTTTAAGTTAAATTTTTTTTTTAAGTGAGCATGTTTGAATGATTTTCCTGTTCATTAGTATTTTTAATTTTTGTGCCATATTGTCGTAGGTAGGTAATAGTCAACCTATGGTGTGGGGAAGTTAAGGTTCAGATACCAACAGGGTGTATACTAAGGTGATTTATCGTAAATAGTTTCCTGAACTCCGTCAACGCAAGTACGGGGATGTACCATTGGGTGACAATACATACTGTTTTTTTGGAGTGATGTACTTTTGTGATACAGAACTGGCAGTTGAACGGCCATAGGTAGTGATTTTTAACCAGTTACTTTGAAAAGTACTTCCTTTTGAAGTTAGAGAAAATAAAATTATGAATTGAAGAGCGTTAGCGAAAGAAACTTCACAATTATTTAAGATGGGATGGAGAGAAATGCGAGAAAAAGACAGGGTGTTTGCAGTTTTTTTTGCCAAAATAGCCGAAATAAAATATTATTCCAGTAAAAACAGAGAATGTACTTTTTTTCCCGTGGTGACCTCAACAGTTGTTGAATATCTGTCAAGAATGTCTTAGAATTGAATGACAACTTTTTCTCTTCATTTAAAAAGTTGTCTATCTAATGCCACTATGCCCTTGAAAGATAATCAGGAACTGTTGATATCACAACGTGAAGAAAATTATTCTCTATGTTTGTACTGGAGCAATATTTGGATTTTTTTTAGCCAAAAAAAGTTTTGCCATAAAAACTGAAAAAAAAAACACTGATCTTTTCTCGAGTCCTTTTCCATCCCACCATATGTATGTTTAGAGAAGTTGTAATTACAAAATATATTTGCCAAAAATATAATTTTGGTAGGAAAAAACCCTTTAAGAATGGACCCAATACCAAAATAAGTTTTACTTTTTTTACGTGAGTTTCTCAATTCTACGTATTATTAGATATTTTGTACTGAAATATTAGTTTGAAGTGATTAAGAGTAAATTATAAATTGGTTTCTAATCAATAAACCAGGTAAAAAGAAATTTAATTTAAAAAAAATTATATAAGAAAAGTTTTTCTTGATATGAATTAATATTTGTTCCTTAAAATTGACGATTAAAGTAATGTTCTATTTGGTATTATTCGTTTGGTTGTAACTCAGTATTTGCTTGAATTGAGTTTTAATATCTAGGTTTATATTACAAATATTTTTTCTCTGTTCCTATATTATTTTTTAAAAATCAGATCCATTTTTTTCCTTTTAAAAAATCATATACATGACTGTATACTATTTTTTTTTTATTTCTTTATCTAAAGTAAAATATGATCACCATAGGTCTAAATACTACTCTTATAATATAAGTGTAGCTCGGCGGGTAGCTGGGCGGATAGTAAAACACGATGAATGAAAATAAAATATTTAAAACCAATTTTTTATTAATTAATCTATGCCAAATAAATATGAAACTTTTGCAAATTTTTAAAAATCTAAACTCATATTACCATTTATAATAAGACAAGAGAGACAAAAGAGTACGAAATTTGTTTAAATACAAACCATTAATTTTCTTCACATGGTGACATCCGCAGTTCTCAAAAATCAAGGTTGTTCTGGAATTTAGTCACATTCTTTTCTATTATTTAAAAAATTAGCATCTAATGCTGTTACTCTCGCGACCGATATTGAATAACTGTTAAGGACACCATGTGAAGAAAACTAAACTATTTATACTGGAGCAATGTTTTATTTATTTAGGCCAAAGCTAAGGTGACCTGGTGGTCTAGGGGTAAGGTGTCGGTCTTCTGTGCTAGGGTCCGGGGTTCAATCCTCGGTCCCGGCACAGACTTATCTGATTACCAAACCCTTCGTTCACCTCTGACAAGACGTGTTTTAATCACAACCTATGAATGTGGGTAATACAAGTCCTCCGCCGTGGTTCAGATTCCACGGGTAGTAAGTAAGACGCGGTGCTAATAATAATAATTTAGGCTTAAATATATTTTTCTATATAAATTGCCAAAACCCTGAGCTTTTCTCGCGTTCCCCACATCCCAAGATTAATATAATTTTTTATCCTGCTTATAATTTAATTGAAGTTAAGAATTATTATTTTTAGTAATGCATCTTACTACCCGTCCATGTTATACCCATATCTACTAGTTACACTAATGTTTTATGGTTGAGGAAAGTTTATTTTATAGGAAGTGTACACGCATTTGCGTGGGAGAGGATTTTTTTAAGGAAAATCCTTCCTCAGTATACCAGCACGGGATTTTAACCTCAATCACCCCGTCTTCGGAAGTCCTGTCTATTGCGAGAGTGACGCCTTAGACCATGCTGCCAACGAATCGGGTAAGTTTATAAAAAAAAAGCATCGCCTATTAAAAACATCCCAGGCCTATGTCTTGGGTATAATTATAAAGTCTCGTTCATTATCCCCGAATCTAGCTGCAGCGAGTAGGTCTCTGTTCCCAAATAAAGAGCAAAGAGTTGAGGTTGGAAAACATGTGCGTTTCCACTCCCCCTTTGAGAGACCTAACTTGAGAGCTCGGACCCCTACCAAGACACCACTTTGTTCTGTACACAAGTCTGAAGTCTGGATTACACTCTCCCGCTCTGTTCATTTAGCTGGGAGTAGTTAAGGTGGTGAAATCATCGTTTTTATTTAAGGTATGGTGGAAAGAAAAGCTAGTTGAGGTCAATATTTTTCCTTAAAAATTTTAAAGCAAAAAAAAAAAGTTGTCAAAATAAATAAAATATTGTTTAGGGGGAGATGTTTAGTTCAATTTTCTAAGCAGATTAGTATCCTAAATGCTTGAATATTTGTTATGAGCTCACGAGCTCTAACCAAGACCTATTAAATGTTAATGTTTAACGTTAATATGCACATACCAATTATTCAAGAAAGGTTTGGATTACCATGTTTACCATGCAATTAGTGGGCTTCCAGGCGAATGCCCACAAACCACTATTTGTAAACGTACAGTAGCCTATTTCAAAATAATAAAATAGTTACACATTTACAATAAGTTAATAGAAGGATGATATGTAAAATAATTATGATAAATAAAAAGGTTAATATATTTCTATGGAAACACTTTTTTTATGCACCGTGTATTGCTGCCCGTTTGGGAAATCCGCATATTTTCCATTAATGATGTAAGGGTAATAAATGTAAGATTTCGAAATAATAATAATATTTAGCACCGTGTCTTACTACCCGTTCGGGTTATACGCTTTAAGTACTAATTACTCTAATGGATCAGGAATTGGGAAGGTTGGATAAGAGGAAGTGAGCCCACATTTGCGTAGAGGGACAGTGGAAAACCATTTAGGAAACCACCCCCCAGTTCACCCGACCGAGATTCGAACCTCGATCTCCTCGTCCTCAGCAGTCGAGCAGCTCAACACGACTAGCGCGTTAGCCAACTACGCCACCGAGGCGGGTATTTCTAAATAAATATATCCACATTTCCATGGTAAAAACAGTTTGACACTATTTAGAGGGGAACAAATCGGCATGTCGGGTGGGATTTGAATCACGACCTCCCAGTTACCATAAATCTAGCATATAGCGAGAAATAACTAAAAGCGCTTAAACTATGCGAACATTTATGAGGATTTTCTGGTTATTAAAAAGAAAATAACAATTAATAGCTCAATAATTTAAATACATATTAAAGGATTATTTAAAAATAAATAAAAGAGAACCGCCAATATAAGCCACGTGCACGGAGAAGGTAACACCAGATGTACAGCCTCCAGGTTAAATTGGCAGAGCTTCATTACACAGACGTTGGGATCGCTAGGTTTTTCCTAATCACCGCGTATTACTACCTGTTCAGGTTATACAGCTATGTACTAATTACTCTAGTGTAATAGGGTATTGTGACGGCTTAATTTAGAGGAAATACACCCGCATTTGCGTGGAGAGAGAGTGGGAAAATATTTAGGAGGGGAAAAAACCGTCCACCCGACAGCGATCGGACCTCGATATCCCCGTTCTCGGCAGTCTAGTCCAACACGAGATAAGCGCGTTAGACCACGCGGTCAGTGAAGCGGGTATGAGGATCGCTAGTTAAAGTCTCAAATGACGACAGCATTTCCTTGTCTTTGTTTGATTTAGAGAGAGATTAGCAAATGATTAAAGAAAAAAAATATAACAACTGCACCCATCTGGGATTAATGCTCTGATCTCAAGAATGAGAAACCTAACATAGTTGAACTGAGATAGCTAGTTCTTACACCCATAATATATTTTATTATACCCTAATTCTTCTTTAGAGGATTTAAAGTTTTAACGACTACCTATATAAAACACAGCAGATGCGTCATTTGTTTACAGTTTCCAGACTTATTTATTTATCGTTATAAAACAATCGAATTGGTACATAAATAAGAGTTAAAAAATTAAAATACTCCACAACATCAGAACTCAGCTGTTAGAACATTTGTTTAGTAATTTCAGGTTACTGAATTATTATTATTATTATTATTATTAGCACCGCGTCTTACTACCCGTTCGGGTTATACGCACTTACGCTAATGTGTAATGGTAGGGTGATTGTGAGATGAAATGGAGGACCTACAGTTTAACGTGGAATCCGAACCACGGTGGAGACCAGGCATTCCTCACATTCACAATATGTCTTGTCAGAGGTGAAGGAAGGGTTTGGTAATCAGATAAATCTTTGCCGGTACCGGGGTTACTGAATTAAATATACCAAGAGGCCCAAAAATGTATAAAGGAGAATTTAGAATTGTTTTCTTTTTTTATGTATAAATTAACAAGCTGGGGAATGCCAGGTCTCCACCGTGGTTCGGATTCCACGTTAAACTGTAGGACCTCCATTTCATCTCACAATCACCCTACCATTACACATTAGCGTAAGTGCGTATAACCCGAACGGGTAGTAAGACGTGGTGCTAATAATAATAATAATAATAATAAGCTGGGGAATTAATATTTGTCTTGGGAATAAATTAGGGTGATTCACTAAGAGATAATACGGGTTTTAAGTCGATAGATTAATGATAGTACAGTAGAGTCTCTATAATCCGACCTTCGGTTACCCGATAATCCGACACATCCTCATGACGTGCAATTTACGTTGTGGTGCAGTATCCGCATGCATATTATTTTCCCACTACCATCGTTTCCTTGTCAGTGAGTCACACATTAATGTACTGCGCGTGCACACATATTATTGTTTCTACTCCCATCGCTGCTTTGTCTGCCATTTTGTATACAAGTTCGGTACTATAAAGAAAAAGTTGAATTTAACTACAGATACATCCTACAGTAAGTTTAAAACCAAAGTTTTGTTTAGATAAAATAAAATTTCTGTAATTTATCGCATTACAGTACTGTATTTGTATTGTAGAGTAGTAAATTACTAACAAACCTTATTTCATACCTACTCTGCATTTATATTTACGGTAATTTGGACTTGTTTCTCTGCTCTTCCCTCTTCACCTGTTTCCGTAGAATACGACCACCTGTCGGTCCCGTTTAGGCCGGATTATTGAGGCTCTACTGCAGTGTTGTTATTATTATTATTAGCACCGCGTCTTACTATCCGTTCGGGTTGTACGCACTTACGCTCATGTGTAATGGTAGGGTGATTGTGAGATGAAATGGAGGACCTACAGTTTAACGTGGAATCCGAACCACGCTGGAGGCCTGGCATTCCACACATCCACAAGTTGTGATTAATACATGTCTTGTCATAGATGAAGGAAGGGTTTGGTAATCAGATAAATCTATGCCGGGACCGAGGATTGAACCCCGGCCACCAGCACAGAAGTCTGACACCTTACCCCTAGACCGCCAGGTCACCTATTCTCTACTGTAGTGGTTATCAATAAGCGGCACGTGGGCCAGATGTGGCCCGCAAAACATGTAATTCCGGCCCGCGGTAAATAATTAATCTGAAAAAATATATAATGTATATATAACCCAACAACACTGTTTTACACCGCGCGTCTGACAGCCCTGCTCTAGGCGTGGCGGGAGAAGGGAGGGGGACGGTTATCACAGGAGGACGAAGGTCATTTACCTAATATGGACCAAAGACTCTTACAGTTTGAATTACTTTATGTTCAAAGTTCAGAAGAGCTGAAAAGTAACTTTACAAGCGAGCCTATGTGTAATTTTTGGGCTGAATTTATGACTAGTTGTCCAAATTGTAAAAAACAACTTGAAATTCTAATTTTAACTACGTTTGAGTTTACCTACAAATGTGAATCAAGCTTCTCTGATATGAACAGTATTAAAAATTGTTACAGGAACAAATTTACATATTTTCATGTTGAAAAAACCCTAAGATTAGCGCACATCATATACTCCAGATTTTAAACAAATTGTTGAAGGAGATCAGCCTCATTTTTCTCATAGGTTTCTTGGTAACTAAAGTAAAGTTTCTTTTACAATTTATATTTCATAAAACCTAAAATAAAAATAGTATTTATAATATTGTGAGGTAATTAGTTTTCAGTTTGATCAAATCATGTAAATTTTTCAAATTAAGTTTTCACACATTCTGGCTCAGTCCATGAAAAAAATAATTACTGTGGCCCGCACTTAAAAATAATTGAGAACCACTGCTCTACTGTATTGATAAGTGTTCTCATATGACATGCGTTTTGCCCATACATATACACGTTGTTTCTTTTTACTTTCTCATATCAATAGAAATAAATGGTACGACCAAGTCGCACAAACTCTCATACTGTGATTTATAATTTCCAAGAAAATTTTCAAAAATAGGTTTTATGTAAGCTACCCTTAGTAAGTTTTACTCATAAACACAAACAAAACATCTTGTTAATCACAATAATCACGCTTTATATTTAAATTTTAAACCAAATTGTTCGAATGAATTTAACAAATTTCAAAATTTTCAAAAACAAATTATTTGTAAGCTACACTAAAATGATGGGTTATTTGTAAAAATAAAGACGTATTCTTATTTATAATGAAACATTATTGACAGATTCTCATTATGAATTCAATCTTCAAGGTAAAATTCAAAAACAATCAAATTTACTATAATTTGTTGTAAGTAAACTACTCTTGAATCAATTTATTTTAGATCAATAAAGATACCGGTACATTATTATTTATATGTAAAATAGTCTCTTAATACCAATTTTGAACCAAATCCGTAAAACATTTTTTTTTTAATATTCAAATACATTTTATAAGTAAACTATCCATAGCCAAATTAACCACCCCCTCCATCCCTCTAGAAAAAAACAAGTATACATCTTTATTTGTAGTGTTCATACCAAACACTCCCCAGATATACTTTAGAAAAATCGTTATAGCCATTTTAAAAACAATTCAAATTTACAAAATAGTACTCCTAGGTAAAAGAACCATTATCGAATTTTTACCCAAAACAAAGTATACAGGAATAATTGTTACATTATTAGGTCATCCGGCAAATTTTATAAAAGGGTAATTATAAATTACTTAACGCGTTACGATTCCCTGTTCGTCTACAGTGAAAATAACATTAAATTGCTCCAATGTTCAACATCCCTCGCCAAATTACACGAACTTGTCGATTTTCAACCTAGATAGATACCAAACATAAATGTGCCGTCCTATGGGAGCAAAAAAAAAAAAAACCTTTACATTGAACTTAACACGAAATTACAATCACCAGTCGAACATAGCTCTTCCAATGTTCTAGTTTTCAGCCCAGAAATACTTTATGATAACATGAGATATAAAATAGAATTTCAATTAAAATAGAGTGGTTCAATGTAATGATCCTCTGAAGTAATAAAAACAACGTCATAATGTTATGAGTCAACACGGAGCCATAACTTATTAACATAAAATTTAATCTACATCAATTTATGGAAGTTTATTTCTGAATTTGGTCGCAAAAGATTGTAAATTATTGTGTTTTAAAAGATTTTTTCTATACACCAAGTATTACTGTCTGGGCTAGCCGCATTTTAATAGACTAAATGGGCAGGGACTAGAACGGTAGAATGTAAAGCGAATGTACCTCACACTGACAGAAACAAAAATTAACCTCAGTACACTCGGTTGAGATTCAAACCCTAAAATTCCGTCAACAGAAAATTAGATTATACGATTACAAGATTATCTCCACATACATTCCAATACGTGTTTGAAAGTAATTATTTTAACTTTCAAAAGATGTACATCCTAATTTTTGCTACTAATTTAGTTATAAATATCCAACAGACCAGGCTAGTTAACGGTGTATGACTTTGACGAGATATGTCAATGTTCAATCTTCAGCCGAGTCCATCAGAGCAGAGATGCTATTTATCCACAGTCAATTTTACTTTCCTTCTACTAGTTTAGAATATTGCTCGTATTTTTAACTAAAATTCATGCCCTTTTACCATTATTCTTAATTATTCGTACAATTACACTAAAGATCACTCCAATTTAGATAGGAAGGAAATTATGTGGCAATTATTAAAGTTAATTAAAATACTTATAATATATTTATATGTTAGGTCGTGTGATCTACAACTGTAACTTTTTATAGATTATACTAATAATAAAGTGGAATATCATTAGTGATGACAACTAAAATGTGTTCATATTTTCTTAATGTTTCTACTCACCAGAAACCCACCATACTATTGTATATGCACAGTCAGTCGTAATAGCGACAAGATTTAGGATTGGTCCATCGTATTCCTTAAGCTTTAGTTAACAACGTTATGGTTTTGGGAAAATGATTCTGACAGTACGTGGGCACGTGAGCCTGGTAGTCAGTCCAGTCTGGATTGCTGTTGACGGGTAGGTGTGTGTTTGAATCCCGGAGGGGTGTAGTGAAGATGTTTTTTCTCGGGGTGGGGGTGTAAGGTAGGCAAGTTAAGAGTAATGTTCTTGCAATTTTTATAGCAAAAAAAGGGAGAGTTTTTAGCCCAAATGAATCAAACAAGATTCTAATTTTCTTCACATGGTGACCTCAACATTGCTTGGATAACTGTCAAGGGGCTCCTCATGGAATGTAACGACTTTTTCTTTTAATTTAAAAGGTTTCTCACCTAATGCCACGGCATCCATGACAGATATTCAAGAACTGTTGATATCACCATGTGAATAGAATTAAACTCTTATGTTTCTACTGGAGAAATATTTGATTTAATTTACCAAAAAAAGTTTTTGTATAAAAACTGCCAAAACACATTAACTCGAGCTCCCTACATCCCCACTGTACGGAGCACTTTCTTTACAAGTGGGTAATAATGAAATATATTGTCACCACGTTCGAATAACCCTATTTTATTATGGGGTGTCTTTTTTATTCGGGGTTATATCATTATTGATTTTAATAATAAGATACAAGTATGATTGATTAGTTTAATTCACTGTTTTTATGAGTATTAAAAATTGGGTTTCGTGAAACGTTCTGATGATTCCCTTTAAAGGGAATTTTGTTGACTAAAAAAAGTTTGGCTAATGATTTATGTAAAGTCGTGATTGAGATTAAGTGGTTTTGATGAGAATTTTAATTTTTATGAAGGAAAAACGCCCAAATAGCTAAGCGAATACCAAGCTAGTGACGAGGCCTACTCTAGCCAAAAGATATATCTACGAGGTCTTAGTCACCTTCTAAAACATTTCTAGAGTAACATTATGTAGCCGTCCTCTATGTCCCTCGCTTGCTTGATTTTGAAGAAGATTTTGCCTGGGTGACCAAAAGACAAAGAAAGACGGATGTTGCATCCAGTTGACATTTAAAACCAAAAATTGTTATGTAATAGCGAATTTTGAATATTATTACTTTAGAACGGATCTTTCATTATCTCTATATATTGATCCAAAAGGATCTATAAAATATAATCACTACATCACCTTAAATTGTTTTACAAGATCTCTTCACGCAAATGTGGTGGTAGTTCTCTTTCAAATTCTCCCTTACCTTATTAATGATCATATGCAGATATCCCAGACGGTATATAGGTAAGAAATAATGATTTTCAAAGTCACGTTCAAATTACTATTGTCGGATTGAATATATGTACTGGTACTGTACATCGAGTAGTAAGTAGGCCTACTCATAATGTGAGTTTATCGGTACCACATTTATTACCTCACCATAGCAAATAAAAAAACGTATCTAGAACTTGTTTTTAAGTACTTCTGGGTAGAGCTAGAGCTTAACAGCACATTTCGTTCCAACTCACGAACCACTAACCAATTCTGTCGGTACATTTCAGTATACTTTTTATTTTATTTTCAGTTCCATTGAATGGCGTCTCATTGGGGCCAAGATAGAGATAGAGATAAAAAAAAACTGTCGACGAGTGGGGTTCTGTAAAATGCCTTACTAGACTGTCCCGACAACCTCTGCGTGGGTGTGTATAGTGGAAATGCCTCACGAGGTGCCAATGAATGTGAAAATACTAAAGTGACCTTTTTTTCTGTATATTTTAGGGGGAAGCCACTCTAAAAATCACTTACGGATATAGAGAAGGAATCTGACATTTAAATTTGACATAGTAAACCCTCTAGTCCTGATTTCTGTAAATCGTGTTAAGGGGGTTTCAAAATAATTAGGCCAATAGAAATATAGATTAATAAATATAATATTAGGATACGGTACATGGAAGTAATGCACTACCCCAACCAGAGTTATAACCAAAAGTTAAGAATTAATTGGTTTTAAAATAAATTAGAAATACTCATCGATGGATAAGTTAATGCACATTGCTACCAGATTTTACATTTAAGGTTATTAATTTTCAACTGACTTTATTAAAACAATTTTATCTAGTAAATATTAATTTTTAACTGCATTCATTTATTTAATAAATCGGGGTCAAAATCGGAGTATAAATTATTTCTAGACACGAGTCTTTAATTTGGGAGGTGTTTCCGAAAATTTGGGAAGAATGGTCACTTTAGTATATTACAGCAAATAAGTCACCAGCCTATCCAACAAAACCCTTTAATATTAAATGTTATAACATCCACGATGATGGATATGGTTTTCTAAGACAAGTAAATATTCTTCTGATGGTATGGTTACTATGCTTCTTCTATTCTCTTTGACTCCCCCTTCCAACACACAGGCGAACTTTGTATATATACACATATATATGAAAAAAACCTTATCCCTTACTTAAACCATTGTGATAGTGATTTTGGGGGGAAGATTTAACACTAGTTGTTTTAAAATTTATTTTACCCGCCTCAGTGGCGAAGTTAGCTGACGCGCTGGTTCCGTGTTGAGTTAGACTAACGAGGACGGGGAGATCAAGGTTCGAATCTCAGTCGTTGAACCGGGAGTGGTTTTTCTTAAATGTTTTTCCACTCTCCCTTCACGCAAATGCGGGTACACTTTCTCTACAATCAACCTTCCTAATTCCTAATCAATTAGTGTGAATAGTACTTAAGCGTATAATCCGAACAGGTAGTAAGACGCAGTTCTAATTATTACTATTTTATTTAATTTAACAGTATGAGCTTTAGTCTGTGGAGTGTTCTGTTGAGTATATATTATGTTGGACGCAAAGCCCGAAAACGGCCAATGGACGGATTTTTTGCTCAGTCCTAGGAATGGACGCTTTAAAATGACCAAAGCCCAAAGTTCTTTTCAATTTTGGGATTTAGCTGTCTCCAAACAGCAAAACCTAGGATTGTTGAATCACTAAAATCCAAAGTTGAAAATACAATCGTTAGGTTAAGCTAGGCTTCAAAAATCAAATTTGTTCAGGTGGTCTGAATAATTAAAAATACATTTTTAATCTGTCTGGTTTTGTTCGCATATCATTGAGAACCACTTTCCCTCTTGAATTCATGTGGTTGCTCAAAATTGGGCACGCGCCACCTGCTCAGTCTGGTCGTGAAGCAAACTGGAATGTTATTTCAAGCTTTGGTCGTTTAATAATTGCACAATCCTAGGTTTGGCTGTTTGGACACGGCCAAAAGCCCGAAATTGAATATATAACTTCGGGTTTGGTAATTTTAAAATGTATAATCTCAAGATCGAGCGAAAAAATCCGTATATTGGCCATTTTTGGGATTTACCCTCACCATACACACTCTGCGTGGTTATTATAATATAAATATATTCATACATCCAGTAATGTTATCCATACCTGGCACGTTGGACTAAAAAGTAACCCATCAATCTTTTACTTCATCTTATTAAGTCAACAACCCAAAAATTAGTTTTATGTGATTTCTAGCCATCCGGAGTCGGGCACTCACTCAGCCCTTCGAGTGGCTAGTGCTTTCCGGACTATCTGGAGGAAATCTCCTTTATTTTGGGAGTTCATAAAGTATGGTGGCTCCCCATCGCTTGCCACACTGACTTTATTTGAGAGAGGGTGAACGGGCTTATCGATTTTGCTGGGAAAGTATTTTCACATACCTTCCAGGCTTCTTTTAAATTCCAAAATTGACAAACAGAGGCTTTCCTTACTCTCTGAAGGAGGGTGTGCTACGGATTTTTACCATTCAAGAAAAATTCGTCAACCTTGCCTGGGCTTAGACCCAAGAAAATCGAGCGGTATGCAAGAACGTATAGTGAATGCTTAGTGGACCTATAGTGTGGTCCCGAGCACATTAATTTCTCCACCTTTTAACCTACAATGACGCGAGCAAACCCACGGTAGTGCCCACAAAGCATCCACTTAGTCAAGTTCTTACATACGGCCCTAGGACGTTACCACGCAATGCCTTGTAAACGAGGATAGCCATGCTATGCTATTACAGCGACAAGGTTGCAAAAGTGGGCGACTTTGTGTCTCCTGTGTAAACATAATTGCTCGATGTTCTGGTAGCGGTGTTTTTGTCGGGGCAGCCAAATCACAAGCATCGCCATGCCCTTGTTATGTGACGACGACAATAAAAAACAACTCTACTATTTCGGCTTGGACTTAGCTTTGCATGTTTCAAACTTCCTTTCAAATCCGCCTTTAAAAATTTACTTTGGCACACCCCTTATTTGTAAAAATGCTTATCGCTCTTAGACTCAGACATTCAAATGACGGTGTGCGTACGAGACAGGGAGTCACGTGTTCTTCTTCCTTGCGTTGGTCCATAATTTATTTGTGCCTCCTACTCCCTCTAAATTGCTTAACCCTCCCTACATTCCGAAAACTAGGGTGGTCTTAAACGGATTATTCAGCGTATGCTTCTCGGAAGTAAGGCTAGAGTTGGGGGAGACTTAAGAATAATGCATTCATTAGGTAACAAAAAAACCTGACTCCAGTTTGCATGAAACAAACAGACGAATTAATAAGCAATTAAATTTATCACCGGGTTTAACAATATTTCTTAAAAGAATAGCTACATGGGATATACTGTAACGGTTAAGGTTTTGATAATTATTAATATATTTTTCTTGTATATATGTTTTATATATTAAATATACTAACGATTTAATCTAAGTGGAAAAGAATGGGGGAGTGACTAATTAAAAAATGAAACCACATTATTGAGAGGAACTAGGATAGCTACAGTGCTAAATTAAGTTTGGAAAATAACCCCCAGTACACGCAACTTATCCGACCCTTACTCACATCATTATTAATCCGATATTTTAATAAACTTTGTGACAACAGATGAAAGTTTTATTTGTACATAGATATAGGATTACAACTAGTGTCTTATTTGGTTATTTTAATAGACTTTGTGATCCCAGATGAAAGAGTTTTATTTGTACATAGATATAGGATTACAACTAGTGTCTTATTTGGTTATTTTAATAGACTTTGTTACCACAGATGAAAGAGTTTTATTTGTACTTAGACATAGGATTACAACTATTGTCTTAGTTGGTAGTTTTCTGCCCTTATTTATTTAAGAAGGTAGCCCATTGGCTGAAGATATCGGTCTTACGGCCAGTTCCCAATGAAACTAAGCTAAGCTACGCTGCGCTATGTTTTTTACGGTTGCTGGTCGGGCAACTTTTCCATCTTCCATCTTGAGCTATCTTACGTTACACATACGCATAGTGCAGTTTGGGCTGCGTGTTGAACATATGCAGTGCTGGATTGTTAAAAATATCCAAAGAAGTGTCGAAATGTTGTTTTCAGTTAGTTAAACTTTTATTTAAATTTAAGTAAAATTCTATTTAGGTTTTGTATGTAATAAATGGTTTTTAAAATTACAATGGAACCATTAATTGGACAAGTCAAACCTACACCTCCTACATTTTCTTCATCTTCTAAACCAGCTGCTAATAACTGCAGTTCCTCTTCCTCGTGACTATCATCTGAGCTCAAAACAAGACATTTTGGACTTCATTAGAACAGACCAAAAAAGACCAACAGTGAATTCGGGAAGGAAAGGAGGAACCATAGCTTAGCTTATCAATGAGTGTGAAACCAAAATGACAAAACTTTCACACAACATTGCAAAGTATTAACACATCTTAGCTCAGGATTCTGTGGGAATCGACCTTTATATTGGCCTGCTGATGATGATGGGAAGAATAGGGGTTAGAAGAAGCCTAGTAGAATATATTGAGGGTAGAATTTCCTAAATGATTCCCCACACTCCATGAGGGTAAATTACCTTATTGCTTTCTCTCATCCATACTCCAGCCGAGAAATTAGCATACATGCGTATAACCTGAACAAGTAGTAGACTAAGACGCGGTAATAAATACACACATACACACATATATATATATCACCACGTCTTAGGCTACTACTTGTATATAAGTATATATATATGCAATTTTATCACCGAGTACATTTGATATTTTGATAGGAATATTTAGTATTCACCCTTTTAATTATCCGTGGCAATAGTGAAATAGAAAACTAATGCAACGAAATGAATAATGAAAATAAAGGTCAGTTTATAATATTAACAAAGAGAAACTAATCTGATTTTAAATTAATATTACAATTTGGTTTAAAACATACAGTTTCAAAACGTTAAATTTTTTATACAGTTTCATTCCAACGTAAACATGTACGATATTTTCAAACAGTAGTTTCCTTAATTTACTTGACACAGGATCTTATTAAATTCTCAAGAAATGTTGGTCACGCTCTGAAAACTTCGTAGAGGGGCATAAACCTGCTCGATATAAAAGCCATGAAAACGTCTGAATCATAAGTGTAATAATTACAAAACGAAAATTTATTACTAGAAAACCTTAATGCGTTTCGTCTTATTTCGTGAGGGGCCGACGCTGTTCTAAACTCCGCTGAAAAGAACAGTTTGTGCCATAAATCGCTGACAACTTATACTGCAGGAAGAGAAATCTGCTGGGTTCCTAAGTGGTGGGGTATAACTGCTAACTAACTAACTAACGATAACAAACGAACCAGGTTCTTGAGAACGAACAAGAACCAAAACTGCCACGCACAAAAGAGAGAAAACTAAGAAACGAGTGAACGATCGAGGGAGCCATATGGCACTTATTTTCCTGCTTGGATTTCTACCGTAGTTTATTTTATACGTTCATGTCTTTATTCCCTTTCATATCACCCTATTTTTCCTTTTTGTTTGAGTCTTGCCTGCCTCGTAAGCTTAAAGGAAAATATAAAATTGGATACAAATGAACCTTGAAAAATTTGCGAGGAAAGTTGTGCGTATACACACACCCGCCACACACACACACACACACACACTTTGGGATAATAGTTATGATAATGATGATGATGATGATAATAATAATAATAATAATAATAATAATAATGGGAAATAATACTAGGCATATGGACGGTTGTAAATAAAACGTGTTTGTTGACTTCGTGGCAAGTGGTTCAAAGACAATAGTCCACAGACCCTAAATGTCCCACAAGCGATTGTGTGTATGTGTGCGCGTGCATCCCGTGTCTTGGGACATTAGTATGTTTTCTTAAGGTTACCATAAGGTTCATCAACTAATTCATCTATTGAACTTTCAGCAAATATAAACTATTATTTTGAATCATTGTCTCCATAATTAATTTAACTTTAACCAAATTCTTACTCAGTGAAAGTATATTCCTAATATTTTTCTACAATTTATCATCTCCAAAACTTCAAGGACTGTGTTGGGTTTGGAGGTGATTAACATTTGCACTATGTAGTCTTGTTAGTGAATGTTCTCATTTACTTACAAATAGGCACCATAAGTTTAATTGTTATCATTAAAGCCTTATTAGTTTGTTCTTCAATATAAAGGCCGATGTAGAGCTACTTTTAGTTTAAAGCTATATTAACATAAAATGGCGTTTGGAATAATTAAAACCCTTATAGATATTAAATATTTTATATGTTAGGAGGCTCTAAATATATTGGCTAGGAAAAAAATACTCTAAAATCTACCGGTACTCTCTCAAGATAAAACTTCGAAATACATTTTTTCCTATTACCAATAATTTCTCAACCCAACTTATAGGTAAGAAAGTAATCTTACAAAAATAAACTACTAGGTACTAATCACACCATAATACAGTGTATCCACATTCAAGTTTTCTGCAGTCTGCTGAAGCATAAAATTAGTCTTAGCAGTGTTAGAGGATTACAAATTTACTAGCCGTATATGGTGAAATATTGAGGCCATTGTGAAACTACTTACAAAACCTACGTTAATGCAATATTAATGTCTTCAAACTTTAGATAAAAGGAACTTTTACTTCACATTTATCAAATTGCCTTGTAATTAAAATGAATGTGTGAGTTAATTAGGCTATAGGGCTGCAATGATTGGAAACATTAAAGTATGATCAGGATAAAATAAGTTTATATTTATTTTAGGAAGCAGATGATTAATTAAAAACATAATTATTAATATGTTATCTACATCGGTAACCAGGTCAGAGTCGATTCACACCGACTGTGAGGTCAATGTTGAAAATCTCGGTCTGGTATATTGGAAGTGAAATTTACCAAACTGTTCATCACTCTTTTTTGCTCAAGAATGCGTACACATTTTATGTAAATTATACCTGTAGTTAATATCCCTCACCCCATTAGATAAATTCAAATTCAAAAGGACATACAGGAAGTAAGACATGGCGTAAAAAATCGTTTTAAGTAAAAAAGTATTAAAAAATATATAGTTTTTTTCACGTCGTGGTATGGATCAGATATTATTAATAATAATCGGTACGACACAATCGCACAAATTTTCTCATATTTTGGGTTAAAATTAAGGCTTAGAAGAACTTTATCAAAAATAGTATTTTATTAAATACCCTTTAGTAAGTTTTCCTAATAAAAACAAAATAATTTTCTTGTTAATAACAATAAACACTCTTTGTTAATTATTTTAAAACAAATTTTGCAAATATTTTAAACAAATTACCAATTATCAAAAAATCATTTATTTGTAGACAGCAACAAAAATTAATTTGTAAACATAAAAACGTATTATTATAATTTATGAAAAAATATTCTCAGATACTCATTTTGAACTCAATCTTCAAGGTAAATTCCAAAGAATTTCAAATGGTTTTATAATTTTCCGTAATTAAATTACTATTAGGTTAGTTTATTTAAAAAAAATCAATATATATTTATTATTTATAATGTAAAATAATCCCCTACTACCCATTTTATACAAAATCATTTGTCATTTCCAAAATATTTAAAATTTGGGAAATTCACTTATCATTTAAACAAATTCAGCTAAACCATTTTCGTAAGAATTGAAATTCAAAAAAATCACTTGACAGTAAACCACCATTAATAATTTGAGGACTGGACTCAGATTAAAATAAAAATGTTCCACGTTATTGCCCTATAACATTTAGATATCAAGTTTGAAACAAATCTATCAAATCATTTTATATCTGTGGCCTGGGACAGACAAACAAAGACAAAAATATTTTTCAGACAAAGACAAAAATAATTTTAAAATTCACTTTTCTGGGTTCAAACATAAATTATTAATATTCATCATAATATCTAGGTCAAAAATATTCACGATTACAATAGTTTTTCTTGATTTGGGAATTTTAAAAATTACAAAAGTATGCTTTAGTGGCTGGCAGTTAAATGACGATACTTTCATAATATACGTATGATTTAAAATACGATATCTTGAGTACAGACTAAACGACCCGTTGCTAATATCTCAAGATGTAAAAATATATATTGGCTGTCCTCTGCTAGTAATCTTTTGCCCTAACCATAAAAAAAATTAATAAAAACAACAGCATGGCCATAAAGAATGGGTGGCCAATGTACGCAATGTTTGAGAGTATTCGTTGCAAACGTAACTGCTGTGAGATTAAAAACCGTAAACGGGAATGTACGTGCGTGTTAAACTGTATGGGCCCATTTGATAAGTGAAGTTTAGTACCTTGTGGCGCCATGACGCCTGGCGTCCGATGTGTTATTAGCCTGATATATAAGGGGCGTCCCCCTTGGTGCTTACACAGTCTGAAGGAAAGGGGGGCGGGGGGACAGTCGGTGGAAATGGTTCGGTATGTCTTTGTGGTTCATTAAGAGCGCTCTTTGTGCATGAATCAAAGAACAAATTGGAAAAATGTCTACAGTCCCACAATACGTATGCTTATAAATAGCTCAACAACGTAACTACAGGGATATTGAGAAATGTACTTGTATATTATACAATGTATAAATATATATTGTATATCAAAATAAAATAAAATTACATTCAATCTGTATTTTAAAGTAAACACAAGCATCTAAGTAGTCTCTCTGGTTAATTTTTCTAATAAAGGATTATAGCTTAGTTATACTAAAGTTCGGAATTTTTCAAAGTTTCATACCGCAAATAAATTACTTCAAATTTTGAATGCACGCCTTTCTTTTTGCGATTGATTTTAAGCAGTTATTATACATTTATTAAAATAATATTGTTTGAGTTAAGGTTGGCGCACACCTGTCCATATCACCGGCTCGGTAAGTAGTTTTAAATGCTGATACACACTTGTCCGTATCATATCGAATTAGCTAATTTCTACCATTTTTATGTACCAAAATGGGGACAAAAGAGGAAAGTAACATGTGAATATTTTACGGGCCGGTATGATATACTAGTGTGTGCCTCTACCCTTAAGTTAAATCGTTAACATAATTATTAGTTCCATATTTTTTTTAGCACCAAGTCTTACTACCCATTCGGTTGACACGTCTATGTTAATTATACTAATTTGTTCAGTATTAGGCAAGTTTAATTTATCTTAAATGCACCCGCATTTACGTGGAGGGAAAGTCGAAAATAATTTATAGAAACCCCACCTTCAGTGAACTCGGCTAGGATCGAACCTCAATCTCTCCATCTTCGGCAGTCTAGTCCAACAAGAGAGTAGCGCGTTAGACCAAACGTTCACAAAAGCGGGTCATTTCCATTTAATTTACAAATGAACATGTTTAGATGTAATTAAATGACTAAACATAGACTTAAGAGGTAGTAAGATGTTGTGAAAAAAGGAAGGGAAAAGAGATACGTGTTTGTTGAACAATTGTGTGTGTTTGTCCTCGTTGCAAAAATTTTAAATATGCTAATGGACACGGATTCGATTCCAGAAGCACTTAAAAAATAATTTATTGTTTGAATTGTGGTTTGTCATATTATAAGATGGTAAAATATCGGTGTTATCAATGAGTCTGAAATAAAGTAAGCCGTGTGTACTTTTTCCCTCAGATAAGTTCATTTATAAGACTTATATTGTTATATAATATATATATTTTTCGTGTGCTGGTGTTAAACCACGTAATAAAATTAACACTGGCAATTTTTTTAAAGTGTTTCAAGCCAGTAATATATATTTTCAAAAAAAAACTAGTCTAAGTTGATTAATATACATAATTTTATATACATTATTATTTTATAAAGGGGAGAAGAGGTGAACGTATTCGAGCTTACTTCTATTAACATAATTATGAAACGTACCATGACCAGCATTGTGGACTCGCACCTATTCATGATCGGCCAAACACACATCCAAAAAACACACTTTATTTTTCAACTACAAACTCGTTACTAAGCAGATCGTAAAAAATTGATGGTTTCTTTAGTCAAGATTTATGCGAGAAAGAAAGAAAGCTGATCATAAAAAGACACATGAATGAATCCTCCCTCCTTTATTGGGCCGTTTCGACAGACATTAAGAGAAGTAATTAAATGACGCGATTATACTGAAAATCTGCGATAGTAGGCGGAAAACAATAGCGTCCCAAGCAAACAACATGTTTTAGATGACAATTTAGAGGCAATAGCATCGGCGAAACGTTGATGTTGTCCTTTTAGAACTGAGATATTGCAGATTATGATACAGTGACATTTTTTCAGAGTTTGTTTGTTGTTTGATATTCATATTTGTAATTTTTTTTAAAGCTTTTTTGACAAATATAAATTACACAATTAACGTTAAACATAATTATTTAGATTGAGATTTAATTTCATTCAGACAAATCAATTACTAGTCTAGTAAAAAGAAATCATAAAAATGAAAGAGTTTTCATTGACAGAAATAAGATGTTTTGTGAACAAGCAGATCTTTGCCTTCATTTATGCATTTGGTTCATCGTCCAAGCCCTAGGAGATGTGAGAAGCTATTGTTGATATCTATAAATATGACTTTTGTCAAGAAACGCGATAATCATACTCCTTGATGTTTTGATTGTGAACATTTGGCTCAGCAAGATACGCAAAACAAACTGATCCTACTAGGCAGGAAGTGGGAAGCCTCCAAATCACCTCCCGGAAATCATCCAAGATATGTCTGATATGAACAAGGAAGAAAAAGATTGCAGTATTATATATTTGATACTGAACAAACCAATGTTGAACCCCAACTTGCTTTAGAATGACAATAAATGATGTAACCATCATCAGAGACCAAACTGCTAATTTGGCATGAGTAAACCGTTGCTTCGAGCTATGAAAAAGATCCAGTCAATCATTTATTCAAGAATAAACTATAATTAATAATAAAATTTCATTTAAGAGTAAAGTTTTAATGTTTTTAGATTACTTGAGGTAATGTTTACCCATTCTTCTGCATGTTCATAGGACAACAATCTTTCAGACAAGTATTATTAATTAATACTATCAGCTGTGGAAGGAGATTAGAATTATCAAGTTGAACTATAATATTCGAGAAATCGACAGTAAATTTCTTTACGGCTAATGCAATTTAATAATGACAAACTGAAAAAATGTAACTTGAAGGAAAGTATCATAGTAAGGTCAGAGGAAATTTTTACACACGGCTCGGTATTTAACGAAACATTTGGCAGTATCTTGAGACCAGCTGATATTTTGAGTGGCCATTTTGTGTGTGCAAAATATTGAAGTTATACAAATAAAAGAGGAAGTATTTTGTATTTTAGAAGGAAAGGTTCATTGTTACATTGTTAATGGATAAAAAGTTTGAGTGCATGCAACAACTTTAACAGGGTTATCTCAAGAAAATATTTGCTACGTACAAACAATTTATTTTGCTCCTGTAAACTCCGTAATCCTATTTATTTTAAGACTGGAGCAGTTCCTAGTTATATTGGTGCTCTATATTGTTAATTGGTTACAAGAACAACCCCATTTACAGCCATTGTAAATTATATGCCTACGTGGGCTTTCCGTATAATAATTTAAAACTATTTTGATAGAATAAAATTAATTTAGTCCACTAACTTTATTCACTCTTACGACAAGAAGTAACTTTTTTTTTATAAAGCTTAGCCTTCTATGCGCTTATTAATCAAAGTTTGAGTTTTGTTAGGCAAAGTGGTATTATAATCAACCTGTCGTAGACAGGTCTAAAAACTGTTGTATTGATATATTATTATGTAAGGGCCATTATGTTTGTATTCCTGACCTACTGGGACCTGTCAGTACACCCATGAATATACCTATTAAAGAAAATTATTAATATCAGCTATGCCATGTTCTGAAATACATTTACTGTGTTTCATACTAACCCTTTTTCAAAATTTACGTTTGAATAAATGTTGATTTACTTGTCGTAAAACATTGATTGTGGCATTTAAAATCAATATTATGTTGCACCGCACAGACACGCTTATCTTAATATAGAGACATTTACTAAATATTAGAAAAATTTGTGAAACGAGATAATATATATTTGCAAAACATTCCACTAAAGAGCACAAATAAAATAAAATATAATTTAGAAAAACATTGAGAGAAGAGGAACATTTCGGTCCACCAAAGAAAGTAATCAAATTCAAGGGACAAAGACATTAATAATAATAATATGTATATATGTATAAATATATTTGCTAATACCTCAGAAACTATTGGTTTTATCAAAATATATTCTAAAAGAATACTTTTATTTAGATTAATACAACAATTTTGCAATGATAAGTTAATTCATATCTCGAATAGTTGCGGAGATATCAAATTTGGAAATGTCTGCGTAGGTAAATGCCTTAAAAGTATTTTTCATAGGAAAATGAAATTTTCTATTAGGTTTATAATATTAAATCATGCCTATAAGCCAACTTTAACAGAAAACTTCTTGAAGTTAATTTTTTAAATCAATTTTTTTTTCTCTTTTTGTCCCTCAGTTAACTACCTAGATCTTTAGGGTTAGAAATATATATTTCCAAAAAAATTTCAGAGGAACCTTATGAAAACCCTTAATAAAAAGACCTACCCCGGTCAGTAAAATTGTTTTGTCTCTAGGCCAAGATTCAGACAGACAAATAGACAGACAGTAGGCATCGAAAAAACCCCTTTTCAATTTCAGGGGGTCAGGAAACGTCAACCTTTACCATAATCTGAAGCTCGATTTGTTTGACGATCACAATACTTCGCTCTCCGAGGATTCAAGAGGAAGTAAAAACATAATATAGTATAATTTTTTTTTATCTTGTGATATTTAAAAATCACTTTTTGTAAAAACGTTGATCATTTAGTAGTATAATTGTGTTTTTATTTGAATTCAAACTAGTCAAATAATTATGATAAATGGTTATGTAGTTTGTTCAAATATTATTTCTCTCCTAGATTGATCAGTATTTTAATTTAAAATATAAAAATAGATAAAGCATATAATACTGGAATAATCAAATTTTAATTACAAGATAAACTTATGTGTTCTACAAATCCTCACTTAATTAGGTACAAAGTGCATCATCAGCAGAGATTTGAACCCGAGGCTGAAGGTTTTCCCACTCAGCCCCAGAAGAACCGATTACAATAATCACGACTGAAAAGTTCATCGTGGTCGAGTAGAGCGAAATCGCATTCGCCCTCCTCCCCCCCCTCCGCCCCCCGTAGCTCGGTTGTTATGGAGGTTGCTAATTGTAATTCATCAAAACTCTGCCCATCCATTAAGTTGATGAATCTTCGGAATAATATGCGAGTAAGCTTGTGCCATAAAACAAAAGCACCATGGTTCTGCGGCTCTGTTACCACCACTGGGAAACATATTTTAACAAAACTTAATACTAAGGGAAGATTTCGCAACATATGCGCGCCAAGAAAGAGATTCATCTGGAATATGATTAAAAGAGAGCCTCTTTAAGTTTGTGCAGAGAGAATTTTAACTGGGTTGAAATAAATAGCTACATACTCTTTCTTCCCTAATATTTTTTTAGAAAGTTAGTTATAGTACTAGAGCAGGGGTCTCCAAACTTTTTGCCATGCGGGCCACATAATATATTTTACACATTTTTGTGGGCCAAAGTAACGTTCACCTGTTCATCAAGTAGCATTATTTTTGCCCTAAATGCCTTGACATGCGCAAATAGATCATAAATCAAATTTTTTTTCAACATGCAAATTTATATTAAAGTCATATTGCCAGTCACGTCTATAAAAAAATCCACTTTCCAAGGCCAGTCAGTGTTTGATAATAGTGATTGACGTTGATTCTTCTCTGTGAGAAATGAATAAATTTATATGTAATAAATTATATTTATAATAATTAGGCAATATAATTACTTAAAAAATATAGGTAACCTCTTTCGGAACTTTCCATTAATAACCCTCTGCCGGGAGACTTGGAACTACCTAAAAATGGTCACAGTCAAAGCGTTCTGTTGTCGGTATAAAGAATGGTGCCTGCGACTGAAAATGAGGGTTTGCAATTCCGACAGCACTCTAGTTTAGTGTCATGGGGGAAGCACGCATGCGGACAGAAACTGGACATGCCAAATAAACTGTGTGGTTAATAAATAACGATAAGAAAAAAAATATTATAAAATCGTGGAACGGGCCAGATATAATCTTGTGGTGGGCTGGATGTGGCCCGCGGGCCGAAGTTTGGAGATCCCTGTACTAGATAGCAACGTTGACAATCTAACCTAGGAGTACAATAGGATGAGCAGTGTGTTCGAAAAAAAAATAATACCAGAATTAGTCAATGATTTTAAACTAAATTGAAAGAACCCTTGAACCTCAACCTTTTGAATCAGTAAGCTCTTCATAATTCTCCTATACTTTTAAATGTTACCATTTTGATATCCTATAAAAGAGACTTTGTGCATTTACACTAAAAGCGAATCGTGCCCGCTTAAGGTCGAATGGAAGAGACCAAGGGATGAAGCCAGTGTTTTTGAAACTATGTCAAAACATTTTTTTGCCCAAAATAAATAAAATATTGCTCCATTACAAACAAAGAATTTAATTTTCTTCACATGATGAAATAAACATTTCTTGAATATCTGTCAAGGGTGTTCTGGAATTTAATGGTAACTTTTTCGTTTGGTTAAAAGAGTTTGTTTGATAATAGCACTATGCTCATGACAAATAGACCGTGTAAAGAAAATTAAACCCTATGTTTGTACTGAAGTAAGATTTTATTTATTTTGGTAAAAAAAAATATTTTTACATAAAAACTGCAAAAACACAAACCTTTTCTCAAGTCCCCTTCAATCCCGCCTTAAGATATAGCCTATTAATTGTAATCCCACACATTCTGTGACGCATTAAATCGGTATTTTAACCAGGTAATTTATATCTCTCTGTCATGGCAAAGCTAGATAGATCTATAATCCCTTCAAAAGAGCTTAGCAACTAATTTATGAAGCATAATTTTAAAACAACGGCCAGCGATCAAATATTTAGGCATGTGCTGAGTAGAACTATATACAAAACGCTCAACTATTACTTTAACTAATGAGAAACCAGTTCCTGGAACAAGTTGTCAATAATCTGAGTCATACTTCATTAACAGGAAGCCAATCAGTTTTTCAAGGTGCCCCAATCTGTCCGAATGGAAGGAACGGATTCTAATGACACCCTATCGATCGTGGCAGAGAGCTATTATTTGCCTCTACTATGAGGTAAAATATTTATGTCCTTATCGCGTTGACAAAGCCCAACTTTCGACACATCACTTGGTCGATCGTAAGAAGGAACCATACGATTGTTTCTACACTAATCGATCGCGTTTGGCTACGTGTTGATCAAAGCGAGTTTATAGTTTTCAATAATTAATAAGATAATTTGTTACTAAAAATAAAATATGGAAAATTGAATGGGGTATAAATGTTTGAAACCATTTAAAATATTAAAATCAAACCATATTTTCCAATGAATTTTTTACTAAATAATGTACATTTAGTTGCATATGTTATCTGATATCTTTAGTATAATATTTTTGTGCAGAGGTATTTAAGATATAAAAACTGGCCGTTAAATATCCGCTAAACATATTCAAATACTCTAAATAATAAAACATAATTATACCTCGTGCGTTAACTCCACTGAAGGTTTAACGTTATTTCGTTGCTTCGAAATATTTTTTTCCTCGGTCTAGGTTGACGTGGGATGTTGCTATTGATCGAGCTAATCCAAGCAATGCTTTAATTAAACATGCCACTTAACCACTCGTTAAATAGGTAGCCGGCCCTTCCCCTACCCCCTTCCTCTGAAAATATGCTTTATATTAAACTTTGCTTTGGTAAAAAAAAAATGTGGTTATATTGTCATTAATTAAAAAACAGTAACGACTAAGCTTGGTGGACAGTTATGAACAGAGTCTGGTGTGTTGAGGGAGGTACGGAGGGTAGTTGAGGAAGGGAGAGGGGGAGGAGGGTGGATACAAAAAATAGTGAAGGTTACGGGGGGATTTTGGGTTAAGTGTGCAAATATCCCCTAAACATGTCCACTTGTGGCTAACGGTAGGCTACTGACTACACATGGAACATTCTTAAAACGAAAATTATTTTAATTCTAGTCCTGATTAAAGGTTAATTTTATTTTGTTAATTAAAAAATGCATACAGCATAGTAAAACATTGCCTTTTTTACGTTTATTTGTGTCTATTGCTTATTAGGTGCCTACAAAACTCGTTTTACTGACTCACACAGGTATTGTACCAATACTATCAGTATTATTTAGGACTGACCTAGCTTAGTTGAAAAAACTTATCATTTCTTGAAAACTAATAAAGCTATGCTTATTAATGTTAACGTTGATTTACAATAGGTACCTTAATAGAAAGGAGGTAAAAGATTGAATCCCAACTGGGTATAGGGAGAGCGGTTCTTTACTAAAAGAATTTCTCAAGCTCCTTCCACGAAAATGTGAGTACATTTTATTTAACACTTCCTTCCTTGTCCCTGAACCATTAAAATTAAATATGCTGACATCACAGAACAAAAAAATAAAGTTTGAAACTGAATGAATCTATTATTAAAAGTGAGAAAAGAATGTCTATATTTATACAAACTCCTATTTACGAGAGTTTATTCCTGAAATTCTTGTACAATGGTCTAATTTTACTTTCTTTTGCACCCAAAACACCCCCTTCCTTTTTTTAAACGTGTGTGACAGTTGAATATGATAACATATGTCTTCTTTAAACTAATACATCCACTTAAATTTATAGGTTTTGACTCAGGCAAATAGTCATACATACAGAGAAAATTAAAAAAGTAAGTTTTGTCGAAATTGTACTAAGTATTGACTTAAAATAATTCGATTTTAAAAAGGAATAAGATACGTCAACAATTTCTGTTCTATTTAGCTTTCTAGCCCCCTTGGCGTAAAATCAGTCATGAGTTTAATAATTATACAATTTTAAAGTCACATTAAATAGAAGAAAGTTTGGCTTATATGAAGGATGATGCAGGGATATATTATATTAAAATCAAGTGTTAAAAATTGTTTTTCGCAAAATTATAGTCATTGCTTTTGCTCAATATGGCTTCGTTATAAACATGATTTAGGACTTAAATATATATTCATACATATATACATATATATTTATATTAGTACTTCAAAATACTAAAAATATGGAAAATATATTTTATTTTACTTTCATGTAGGGAACGTTAGGCAAATTAAACATAATTTTATTTGCAAATAAATATGTTTCTGGGAACGTTAAATCAATTGGTACTACCGTCCATCAAGTAGAGGTTATTGGTTCGATTCCAGGTACATCCGGAAAATGTATCATAGGTGAAATTGGGAGTTCCCCTTTCAAAACGATGAATACTTTATTGAAAGCCTGAGTGGCTAGGTGTTGTTTCTGTTCTAAAATTAAAGTATTTTGCAAGTTGTGTGTTGATATAACCAAATGGTTCCAAATGCACCAAGTATACTATAAAATAAGGTAATTTGTTAAATTGTATAAAGAATATTATTTAACATGTTAAATAATGTTTTATTGGACCTAGCTGATCATTTTAACGGAAGGTAACCACAAAATATATTTAGCGCCTCTTTCGAAATAAAAACAAAAATCCCTTTAAACACAACTTCTGGTGTCAAGAAAGGGGTTCATTGATACTTATCATATCATTTCAACATCAAATCTATCTTTTACTTTTGAAACAAAACAAAAAAGTCAGATATATATTCTTGGGGGAGACATAACTTATAATTCACTAGACGTGTGACAGCCCCCACCTCTTGCCGGAGGGAGAATCGGTAGTGAGTAAGGGGAGAGGGGAAAGGAATACTATTTTAAGTCGAGCAAGAGAGTTCCTGCAGACCGTCCTAGAGGGGTTGTAGATCTACTCCATAATTCTCACTCTATACCCGAAACCCTTACAGCCTAGATTACTAAATTGATTATATTACGAGTCTTACATTTACAGTCGCGGCCTTCTTGGAGAATGAATGTAAAGTCGTGGTTTATTGAAAGGGACCTGATGGAGGCTCTCCTCCCTTTTAATCATTTATCTTATGACAGCAAAAAATAATATTTAAATTTGATTTCTAATGAATCAAATTTAGACACAATAGTTCCCTCATGTAAGTCCAAAGTTCAAGTTTGGATTTTTTTTCAGCACCGCTTCTTACATTAACCTCATTTTCGTGGAAGTAAAGTGGGAAACCATTTAAGAAAAAGCACCCTCAAAAGACCCGACTGGGATTCGAACCTCGATATCTCCATCATCAGCAGGCCAGTCTAAAACGAGTGAGATAACCGAGACCATTTGTCCACTGGATCAGTTATGTGGTTGTTGCGGTTTTCCTTGTACAAAGTTAAAAAGATAATTATCTAACATCCACCAGTCTTACATTAAAGCCTATAAAATAAAAATACTAAAAATATTACTAAATAAATTAATGTATTTATAATAGCTAAAACCAAAGTTTATTTTAATCGAGAGGAATTCACACAAAAACAAACCTCCCCCTTACCCCCCCCNAAAAAAGTACACACATTTTTAGCTAGTTCCATATTCAAAATTCGTGTAAGGGAAAAACGGAGAGCCTAATAGAAACGTTATTACCAAAAGGTACCTGTGGAGACGGTGTGAAATAATTGGTTGAATACGCCGGTCAAGAAAATAACCTAGCTTTAATACTCATTCTTATTTTTTGAATAAATAAACAAATTCAAATGGTATGTTAATCCTGACCACACATAATCTGTCTAATACCAAAATAAACGTTAGAATAATCTAGTCTTGTTTGTCGGTTAGGGAGGAATCAGGGGTTGAATTCCAGCCGTGTATGGAGGGTGGTTTTCTTATTAATGGTTTTCTACTCATCCTGCACACAAATACAGATACATTAGCTTTAGTGTCTACATTCCAAATATCTTACACATTAGTGAATTGAATGCTTATAGCTCGGGGGGCTAGTAAGATACATTCTAAAACAAACGTCCTATAATTATTTAAAATGTGCACTAAATGTATTTATTTGAAGTATTAAGAGAGCGCTTTTAGAACCAAGTTATAATATAAACACATAACTTACAAACTAGCTTAATTATGAAATAACACCCAGTCTCCTAACCATTAATTAATTACTGTGAAAGGGTAAATTTTAGTTTCATAAATTGACAAAATTCTATCGGAAGTGACTTGATTCGAATCCAGGAGCTTTAATTGCGTAGAAATACATCCTAAACATTGATATTAAGTGTCTAGAGGGGACGCTTCGAAAGATTAGTTTCATTTTAACATTTATTATTATTATTATTATTAGCACCGCGTCTTACTACCCGTTCGGGTTATACAGACTTACGCTAATGAGTTATGGTAGGGTGGTTGTGAGATGAAATGAAGGACCTACAGTTTAACGTGGAATCCGAACCACGGTGGAGGCCTGGCATTCCTCAAATTCACAAGATGTCTTGTCAGAGGTGAAGGAAGGGTTTGGTAATCAGATAAATTTTTGCCGGGACCAAGGATTGAACCCCGGCCGCCAGCACAGAAGTCCAACACCTTACCCCTAAACCGCCAGGTCACCTTTTTAACATTTAAAAAATTTAATTTTACCAAACATTAATTTGAAACAGACTTAAAAATTGACATCATGTAGAGGGTTTAGCAATTTTGCCCGTACAAACTGCACTAGCTAGAGCAAATGACTTCCCATAGTTTTNATATATATATACATATATATGTTCTAACATATTTGATTTATAGTGGCGGCTCGTAGTTAAAATTAGTGGGGGTGCTGCTCTAGTAAAATTTTAGCCTTCGTTTTAAAATAGTGTAAAAGGAAAAAAACATGTATGAAAGAAAATTTATTCAGGAACTCGATAAAATCTTAACAAAAAAAACTGTTTTACTTACTTTAAATTAAATTGTTACAGTTCAAGCTTGATCTATTCATTAAGAAATGAAATCCATTCTTCTTGTTTAAATTTGCGCTAAAAGTTCAATAATTTTCTCCTTGATCTCTGGATGACAATTGAGGAAATTTTTCTCCATATAAGGTACTGAAAGCACATTTAGTCTTTGTGTTAAATAAAATAACCGAAAAAAAGGAATCAAATAGAATATCTGGAAGCAGGATGATAATCTAACTCTACACTCTTCTACACTTTATCACATTCAAGAATATGGTACACGGTTTTTAAGCACAACACACGCTGAGTAAAAAAAAACTTCCTTCCACCATCAAGCCAGGGCCGACACTGCGAGAGCAACAGTGCTCTCTCTACCTGGCAGTCCCGCCTTCCTTCCCACCCCCTCCTATGTGCGCATGCGCACAACAGTCAAACACCACGTAGCTGGCACTGTGAAGCGCACAGTTCCATACAAAGATTTCTGTATTTTTTCATAAACTGGGGGATGGCTACTGAAGTACTGACATTAAGCTTAAGGAATATATATTGTACTACAAAAATAAAGAAAGAATTAAAGAAAAAAGGAGTCATTATATTAAATGTTATCGATAATATCAAATGTAAATAGGGGGTGCTGCAGTTCAGCAGTGACTATACACGAGCCGCCACTGTTTGGTTACATATCACGCCTCGGGAACATTTCTGGGTGAGAATGTCTCCGTGGGAAGAGTTGCGTGGACACGCACCGATGTGCATTGTTGTTCGCCTGTTTTGCCGTGCGCAACTTGTGGGTTTGTCACTTTCCTTCTGGCGCGGCCCGCACCTTGTTGGATGTTCATGTTTGACTCCCTTCTGGGGCCATATGATAACTTGCTGATTGTTAATAACCTTTATCTGATATGCAGTTTGTGCCTATGTTTGAGTGCGGTTAAACTCATGATATATGGCAATATTAATTAGTAGCAAGCCAGCCTTTACTGTATAAAGGCCTAGAATTCTGAATGACCACTTTCTAGAAGATACAAGCCCGGTGTTTCGATGACTGGGACCGACAGTTCTCTGTAACTTATGTAACCAATACTAGACGGTTAATATCAATGATAGCTTCACCAGCACATCTCGTTCTTACCTCTTAAAATAGGGTTATTTAGTCTGACCGTTGTGTGGGTTATGGCTATGCCTTACTGGTCTGTCGTTATGCTTTAGATTTGTTGCAACAAATTCACTATTGCAACTAGCTTGTGTTTGTAATCTTTGTCTCCCAATAGGGGAGTAGCTAAAATTAGCCTTAGTTTTATCTTTCGATCTAGAAATTGTAATCATACCTCTTTTAAGAGTGAGGCGATAGTTAATAAAACCAGCTAAGTTTTGAAGTATGGACGAGGGATTAGACCCATGGCGCTTTATGCCGAGTTCACTCCACGAGTGTATCAGCTACTGAACTTATGGTTGTGCTTGGCATTTTGGCCCATTTGGTCGGTCAAATTTGGAAATGATGGATTGTGTTTTGGTCACTGCTTTCTAATTGTTTGTTTTGTTTGCTCTATTAAATTCTTTATGTAAAGATGTATTTAAATCTTATGTTTTCAAGTACTAACCTATCATGTTTTTTTATCCTTGTAAATGTATGGCGTATTTAGTTCTAACTAAAGCGCCGCTACAAACGCACATTAAAACAAAAAATAATGTTTATAATGACATTGAAATAAAATATATTATTCTTTAAAATATGAGGATATTACCAAAGCCAAATATTTTCTTTGTAAACTCCATTCTCAGTATTTTCTTTAAATCTATCTATTTCGTTTAGGTTTCAAATACATTTACTACTAGATAAAACTATTCCAAACAATAAAAGTAGTTTAATTATTCCATTACATATACAAACTAAGTCGACACGTTAGTGCAGAAACAGCCAGTTATAGGGGTACAAACAAGTTTTCAATGCTTTTTAAAATAGCTTGCACTAGTTTGATTACAAAACTTTTTTCCCAAATAAAATAATGCTAAGAAATTTCCTTAGAAAAACAATCATGGATATAGAAATAGCCTTAACGTATTTATTTAAGTTTAATGCAGCTTTAGTAAACAAACAAATTAAAACCAATGAATATTATATTGTCAGACACCCTAGCTCAGTCGATAGCGTGTCTGTCTCCTTAGCTAAGGGTCCCATGTTCGATTGCCAGCATGGCCGAAAACTGTATCATTGATAAAATGTGGGCTTACCCTTTCGCAGTGATGAATTAACGGCCCGCGGCTGGATGTTGTATCTGTTATAGATTTAAGTTAATCCATAGATCGTATGCTGATATAATTAGTCGGTTTAGAAAGTGCACGTCAAATACCTCAAATAAAAGAGGGGAAACTTCTTTGATATTTATATGATATATATATATATATATATACACACATAT